>JALPQI010012838.1:0-26573 GCA_025490895.1 Thaumatotibia leucotreta | reverse complement strand
GCGAAAAATGTATGCCTATATTCCTTGACTGTACAGTCAATATTATGAGAGTAACCATATTCAAACTTTATTGTATTATTTCTACTCAAAATCTCGGTCGCTCGGTCGGCTGCCGAACGCAGCTCTATTGCACGGAAGGGCCAACTGACTCGCAACTATTCCACCCTCAGGACTTGATACCTACTAACTGAACATATACGGGGTGATCAATCGAAATGGGTCAGTATGGAGGTTTTGGAAACTATAACAGATAGCGAATTCTAGTCTTAGGAACCATGAGATCGATTTTAGTGAAAAGAAAAACTGCATTCATAAACTTATAAAAAGACGAGTACTCGGCCTAAGAATCGTGACGACGTGAGGACCCATTACCCTAATGAATACAGTCCATTATTATGGTTTATGGTTTTAGAACTAATTTCTCTAAAAGAACCCCAAGAACCCCATTAAGTAAAATAATTGACATAATCTCTACGTATTAACCACTTTTTACCTTCTGGTTCCTTGCCGTGTGGTGACGGCAGTAAGAATACATTTGTCACCACCCCAACTCTTCCCGCGGGAGTCGTATGAATCGACTAAGGGATTGAAGTGTCAATGACCATTCTTTGATTTGATTGATGACGGGCAGCAGCATCATCATAGTGGACACATTACTGCGATCGCCAATCCGCTTGCCCAGCGTGGTGATAATGGGCATTTACCTCCTTATGCGTTTATATGCATAGGTAATAGGAGAGGCCTACGTCCAGCAGTGGACTATCATAGGCTGATGATGACCTTCTGGTTCATACATTTTCGTTTAACATCACATAATTCGAGATTGCGCAATTGGGGCTAAAAATGCAATAGCAGTAAATAGTAGTAGTTGTATGATTCTGGGGCACACAGAACTATTCCGCGGCAGATAGACACCGCGACGTCGCTCGCGTCTCCGCCGGCCCGTCGGCGTCGCGTCGCCTCGTTCCTGCGATTCCACGATAAGCCATCTATTCTCTACTCCTTGCACTAGGCCGTAAGTTCGTCTCTAGTGTAACTTGATCCCTAAATACTAGTACGAGCTGTGTAGCATATATCACGATTTCAAGTAGACGTTTGGTTTTACTTGATACGTAAATTCAAATTCAAATGATTTATTTGTAAACATAAGTAACAATGTTGGCACAAAATTATATAGATCTCCATGCTTCGCCGATAGGCATACAAAATAAAAATTAGCAATTGGGTATACACATACCAATTAAACATGTCCATTGCGCTAGCTCTAGGGTGAACATCTGAGCGTTTCAACCGCCTAATTTTGATGGCATATTTTTTGCGGAAGTTACTGAACGTCACAATGTTATACTTCGTCATTTGTATAAGGTACTGTGCCTCCTTCAAATGACAAAGTAATAATAATAAAAAAAAAAAAAAAAAAAAAAAAAAAAAAAAAAAAAAAAAAATTGACGCTGTCAACGTCAGACGTGTTTTTTTTAGAAAATTTTCTGTTATTTTGATAAAAAATGTATTTATTGGCTGATATACTCCATCTTTGTACAATTTTAGCGGTAGAAGAGATACCGCTAATGACTACCCAACTAGCAAAATTTCGTCATATAATCGTCGCGGAAACGTAACATATTCAGGCTTTTAGCTTATGAAACTGGTCATAAAAACGTAATAATTACGTTTATATAACGCGATTTGGGCCCATATTACTCAGCTTTTTAGCCATATAAAAGCCATTTAACTGAAACTGCCACCACTTATTAGTCATATAATAATCATCGCCGTGACCACTTTATAGCTAACTAGCTGAATAATAGCGACTTATATAGCTTTTATATAACTTTTAATCATATAAGAGCCATATAACCGTTGAGTTAGTTATTTATTGATCATATAATTGCTACTTATATGCCAAATTTGTGGAATAAAAGTGTCCAGCGAAACTAAACAGAAGACGGATTGACAACTTGCTCGTGCATATAATTTTGTTAGTGCTAGCTGGTGTAAACAACATTAAATCACTTAATGCCGTTGAGTATGTTTTGACAGAGCTATTTAAGTAATATATGACCATGTTATAATTGGCATTATAAATTCTACCTAATGGTGAAAATGTATTGCGAATACCACTTTACTGATAAAGTATACTATATTTAGTAGTAAATAATGAACGCGCCACTTAAATTATTAGTTATTACAATATAAATTAAATAAATATTTTTTATTATTACGAAGGAAACTACTATATGACATGTATACGATTAACATATCATATAACTGCTTCGTATTAGTTCTTATATAGCAAGTTTAGTGGTTTAAGCGCCATGACACCTACAGGTAGATACGTTAATCATATAAAAGTAACAGCTGAAACCAAAAAGTTCTATAATAGCAATTATTTTTCCATTTACTCAAGCATAGGTCGTATAAGATGTAATTATTCGACAAATAGTCAAGTAAGCGTCATGTAAAAGCAGGTTACTCAGCATTAATCTTATATGACTCTTTAGTCATAAAAGATGTAGAGATGCTGAATAAAACACTTTTATAAAACAACATATATAATTAGCTGTTATATGACTTCATTCACAGTAGTCATATAATAGCAACTGCGTTACGTTTACTCGACTTTTTCTCACAAGTCATAAGTCAGCCATATAAGTTTTTGCTACTCGGCAAAAAAGTCATATAAGCGTTTTATAAATGTGTCTTATTCAGCAACTTCTTATATGACTCTTAAGTCATAAAAGAAAGTCGTATAAACGTTTATATGACATCTTATACGACTATTATGCTATTGCTGTATAAGTTGGCTTTATACGACAGGTACTGTGTAATTTGCGTTTATATGACTTTTATACGACATATTGCTGTATAAGCTGGCTTTATACGATAGGTACTGTGTAATTCGCGTTTATATGACTTTTATACGACTTATTAGCTGAGTAAGCTCGATGTTATATGACTGTTTTGCTAGTTGGGTAATCATGTACCGACTCGCTAATATACATCGATAGAAAACATAACAGAAAATCATGCAAACTAGAAGCAAAACACGGAGTCAAGCGTCCACACAATCCGCACGCCCACCACCATCGTCCGCCTCGTCCTCCTCCTCCTCTTCGGAATCGTCGTCGGGTGAAGAATTCGCCACTGCACCCGACACCAGCGAGTCGAGCGACGAGCGCGGACTGCCGCCGCCGCCGCCACGACCACCTGCGCGGCGAGGACGGCCACCGCTGCCGGCACGCTTGGGGCCCGCGGGACATCCTGCCCCGCCCACGGCTCCCGCTGCCGGTGGTGTAGTGCGACGCATGCAATGGTCTCAATCCATGAACGAGAACGTCATGCGCGCCTACTATGGGGCTACAGAGGGAGAAACTAATCTATCCGCGTATCGTGTCCGGATGCTTCCTCTGTTTCAGGCCCTTGAACCAACCATAAATGTGACTGCGCAGCGATTATCGGATCAAGTGCGAGTCATCCAACGATTAAAGCGGCTGGATGACTCGACACTTGATCGGCTTCGCCTGGAGGCTCTCCCTGTTCGTGCGGCCTCCGCTTCGGCGCGGGACCCGCCCGCCATGTCGCCGGATCCGGTGCCGGCACCCGACCTGGCACCGAGGGCACCGCGGGTTGATCCCAGTGCCGACGGGGATGACGTTACGAACCTGAGTGTGAGTACTTCATACAATGAGCAATTGAGGAGGACTCTGGAAGAGGCGATTATGCAGCATCGCTTCACACCCGACTCTAGGCCACGATTACCACGTTTGCCCATGAATAGGCGCAATCTAGCGTTGATGGGAGCCCTAAACGCTTTACTGGAGCCGTATATACGATCCAGTAAAGATTTGGAAGATACGCACTCAATCATGTACTGCGGGGCCATCGCGGCGTGCCGTGTTGCTCGAGTCAAGTTTCCGGACTCTGACCGTGCACCTAGGACCGCCGGAGGTGACCCCGCATGGCAGGTGCGGATCGAGCGTCGTATCGACTCGTTTAGGACTCTCATTGCAAAGCTGATCTGCTTCAGGGGGGGTAACAACCGCCCCCGAGTAATGCGCTTTGTGAACCAGGCGTTCGCGGGAACGGGTATTGCACCCCGCGACTACATGGCCAACCTCACAGAGCGCATCGACTTTCTGAAGCAGAAGGTTTATGCATGGGCAAACCGTATTCGCCGCTACAGAGAGCGTGTGAACCGATTCCAGCAGAATCGCCTTTTCCAGAGTGACCAAAGGAAGGTTTACCGAAAGTGGGAGGAAACCGACTACCGTGTGTCCGACGCGCGGTTGCCGGATGCTACTGCTATGAGTGATTTCTGGCGTAGTATCTGGTCAGCGCCCGTCGGACACACCGAGGGTGAATGGATGACCGTTGTCGAACGTGAATGCGAGACCATCGAACCTATGGGGGCAGTTACCATCAGCCCCGATGACGTAAGTTGTGCTATCCGCACGACTCAGAACTGGAAAAGTCCTGGGCCGGATGGATTGCACAACTTCTGGCTAAAATGGTTTCGGTGCTCGCACTCACGATTGGCAACGCAATTCCAACAAGCCCTCGAGCGCGGTTCCCTGCCACCTTCCTTAACAACTGGAGTAACCTTCCTGCTCTACAAGTCCGGTAGTACCACGGAAGCGAAGAACTACCGACCCATCACGTGCTTGCCCACAATGTACAAGCTCCTTACATCCATTTTGAGAGTTAAAATTAACACGCACATTGTTGCGAACAATGTTTTGGCTCCTGCTCAAAATGGATGTAGGGTTGGGTCCCGTGGTACTAAAGAGCTCCTCCTCATTGACATGACCATTTGCCAGCAAGTCCGGCGTAACAAAGGGGCCCTCTCCGCTGCTTGGATTGACTACAAGAAGGCCTATGATTCGGTGCCTCATTCATGGTTGGAAAGGGTCTTGGAGCTGTATAAAGTTAATGCAACTTTAAGATCCTTTCTTGGCACGTGTATGAGGCAGTGGACCACAGTCCTTCGTCAACCAGGAGGCGGGGATGGCCCCTCTGGTCCGCAGGACTTTATAAGGATCGAGCGAGGAATATTCCAGGGTGACAGTCTGAGTCCCTTATGGTTCTGCCTAGCTCTGAATCCGCTCAGCACCCTGCTGAAGGATTCAGGACTAGGTTGCCGGCTTCGGAGAGAGGGTGAAGTCATTTCTCACCTTCTGTACATGGATGATCTCAAATTATTTGCGCCAAATAGCCAAGACTTGTTGGAGCTACTGCGAACCACAGAAGTTTTCAGTAGTGCCATCAAAATGGAGTTTGGTGTCGATAAGTGTGCGGTTATGCATGTGCAGCGGGGGAAAGTAGTAAATTCAACAAATTTACAGCTTTCTGAGACAATGTCGTTCAGATCTATCTCGGAATCAGAAACCTATAAATACCTTGGTATGTCACAGTCTTTGGGTATTGAAGATATGGGAATTAGACAGGCGGTGAAGGAGCGCTTTTTCAGCCGGCTCACAAAAGTACTTAACAGTCTTTTGTCAGGAGGCAACAAAGTGCGCGCCTTCAACGCCTGGGTAATACCCATACTCACATACTCCTTTGGCATACTAAGGTGGACTCAGACCGAGCTGGACGCCCTGGATCGAAGGGTCCGTACACTGCTTACCACACATCGAATGTTACACCCACGCTCATCAGTTATGAGATTGTACATCCCGCGTAAATGTGGAGGCCGCGGCTTCTTAAATGCCAAAGACCTCCACAACCGCGAGGTGTACAATCTTAGAAACTATTTTCTTAACAATGAGTGCGGGGTGCATCGAGATGTGGTGGCAGTAGACCGGAACCTCACGCCGCTCTCCTTGGCAAAAGAGAACTGGCGCAGACCTGTGGTGCTAAGCACCGAGGACCGCAAGGTGGTATGGAAGAGCAAGGAGCTACACGGGCGGTTCTACAGGGCCCTCACGGGACCTGACGTAGATCTGCTCGCGTCGGTGAACTGGCTACGATTCGGGGACCTCTTCGGAGAAACCGAGGGTTTTGCCTGTGCAATTGCTGACGAGGTTATCATGACGAATAACTACCGGAAATATATCCTGAAGGACGGTACGGTCGACATTTGTCGGGCATGCCGCCGTCCCGGTGAGTCACTCAGGCATATTATTTCCGGTTGTTCTCAGATTGTTAACACCGAGTACTTGCACAGACACAACCTCGTAGCCAGGATTATACACCAGCAGCTTGCTCTTCAATACGGCCTCGTGGGCTTCGAAGTGCCTTACTATAAGTACACACCTGCGGCAGTTCTCGAAAATGGTCGTGCCACGCTCTATTGGGATCGATCTATCATCACGGACAGGACTATTGTAGCCAATAAGCCTGATATCGTGCTGATAGATCGATCGCAACGCCGGGCAATGCTCATCGACATCACCATCCCCCATGACGAGAACCTCGTGAAGGCCGAGAAGGACAAAGCCAGTAAGTACCTTGACTTGGCTCACGAGGTAACCGACATGTGGGACGTTGATTCGGCGATCATTGTGCCGATAGTTGTTTCTGCGAATGGTCTCATAGCGAAGAGCCTCGATCAACACCTCAAGAGGCTCTCGCTAGGTGGTTGGATCAAGGGTCAGATGCAGAAGGCGGTAATCCTGGACACGGCGCGCATAGTCCGGCGGTTCCTCTCCCTGTAGCCCTAACCACCGGCAGCTTGGGCCCGCTCCGCTGCCGGCGGCCCTCTAGGTTAGGTTTTTTATAATGTGTTTATATGTTTTGTATCTTTTTTGTATGTTGTATTGTATTTTACTTTTATAATCATATTGTAAAACACCTAACCCGAGACACATAATGAATAAAGATGAATAATAATAATAATAAAGTAGCACATTGTAACGAATATAAACTTCGGCAAAAATTATGCCACCAAAATTAGGCGGTTGAAACGCTCAGATATTCACCCTTCTAATATGCCTGCCTGATATTGCCTTGCCTAAAGCGCTGGTGGACCTAAAAGCCGTGTGGTGACAGCAGTAAGAATACATTTGTCACCACCTCAACTCTTCCCGCGGGTGTGCTAAGAGTCGACTAGAGGATCCAAGTGTCAATGACCATTTATTTATTGAAGGTTGATGATGGGCAGAATTATCATAACCCCGCTTGCCCCGCAAGGCGATTATGGGCATTTACCTCCTAATGCGTCTATACGCATAGGTAATAGGAGAGGCCTACGTCCAGCAGTGGACTGAAATAGGCTGATGATGTGTGTGGACCTAAGAGTCGTCAGATGTTAGACTGAGATTGGACTACCCACATTTAGGAAGCGTCATGAATGGCAACCAATTTCAGCCAACCTCATTCGTGCTGCCTTCATTACCGTACCCCACTACTTTTACTCAGACACTTAAGAACATAGTCTTTATTTGAATTTAAACTGAACATAACTGCATTTAAGTTTATATTGGAGCCATGCGAGCCAGTTAAATGCGAGTTTGCGAAATGATCGCAGTCAATTTCGGTTTGGCGAAGTCTTTAACTGATGTCTCTATCGTACAAATTGTACGCGAGTAATCACGAAAGCTTAATTATCCTCGGATCGTTCGATTTCGGTCATATGAATGCACTTTTAAATGGTAAAAATCATAATATAATTTTCTTTGGTTACCGTGAGGATTACACATGAAATAAAACTATGTAAACGGATAAACTCGTGTAGGTATATTAACTAATTTTAACTTCATTCCGACGTTTCGAACACTTTACAGGGTTCGTGTTCTGCGGATGGCAGTTTATCCGTTTACATAGTTTTATTTCATGGTAAAAATCAGATTAACGAGTGCTGTAGTGCTTGAAGTACATATCTACTTCAAACATATTTTCACCTATAGTTATGTCTCAAACGGTGGCTATGGCAAGGGTATTATTTAAAGTAGGTATATATATATATATATATATATATACCTATGAGGAGGTTTATGGTTTAGGCAGCAGGTATATAATAAAATAAATAAATAAATAATGATGCTAGAGTTATGCAAACAGAACAACCAGTATGCAGATATACTTATAGCTCGTGCATTAATACACGCCGCTTGCATTTCTCGCATGCAGTTGCATTCTTACATATCTATGAGTAGTACCTACATAAGACTGTTCTTATTGAAAAACATAATTCTCCGCTAATAACAGGTTAGTACAAATTAACATACATCATTGTGGAATAATTAAAAATATGACGGTTTGTTAACTCTTTTTTTTGTTTCGAGAGCTCGGTTTCATTTCGTTTAAAGAAAAATGGCTACCTATCGTCCTATCATATAAAAAAAAATAGATACCTTCTTATTTATAAAACTATGAGCAAAAGTAATTTTGATGGGTACCTAAATAAATTAATGGAGTGTTTTTAACACGAAGTATTTATGGGTAACTAAAATTAAGCAAAACCATCGAATATCTCTCTAAACAACCACATTCCACATTAATAAAAAACGTACCTATAAATTGCCGAATAAACTCTACCAGACAGAAACTGTACAAATTACCAGTCACTTTTAGTGGTGGGTATGTGGTGAAATTAGAAAATTTACTGCAGGTACTTAAGATTTTTATTTAGTTAATGTGTGGCAGCGCATTTATTCCGTAACATAATAATAAATTTATAATATATTTATTTCTGAGAGGAGTGTACGTAATAGTACGTATAGGTGATACATCTCGGATACAAACAGCCTCGCGAGGGGAAGTTCGGGTACATCGGTAACATAGTAAATCTCGGTAGATGGTGCGTTAATATCCTGGCGTAAATCACACCAGCCATTTCCGGGTGTCACATTACTGCGCCGGTTATCGTACAACTTCTTCTTATTAAGTACAGTTCAAGTAAAATACAGTGATTCTCACACGTTATTTGTAGCCCCATAACTTTTTTAAATATATAATTATCTTATGACGACGCAGAATCGTGATCTTTTTCAATTCTTGTACGTGAAGTTGTCCGTAAATACATTTTTCGTTAGTAATTTCTCTACCGTCAGTCTATGAAAAAATGTTGTCACCTAAAGGTGGATTTACACCAAACAAGGGAACGCTCATTCTATCCCCACTCTACGAAATTCGTTCACTGCACAAAACGTAATTCGTCGAAATTCGTTGATTTCGTAGAGTGGGGGATAGAATGAGCATTCGGTCTTTTGGTGTAAATCTACCTTTATGTCACCGTCAACAGAAGTTGCAAACAATAGTATGTAGAAAAGTAAGTACATGTATTCAAAATGTATTTAATTTCCAATCTACGTCATTGCATACTGTGTTCTGTGTCTCTCCTTCGTACCATTACATCATCATAAACGATTAATACAATAAAATAGTTCTACATTATGAACTATGGAGGCCGCCAGAGGCTGGCAAAAACTGAACGGTAGCTATGTTTTAATTAGTGTACAAATTCAAAATAAGATTGTCAGAGAAACGCAGTCCAGAAACCCCACCTTACATCTCTAGGCACCCTTCACCCGCCCACAGCATCCGATCTCACTTGATTATTCAGATTTACGGCCATAAACTCGCAAATCCTCAGGCAAATAAAAACGCAATTTATTACGCCGGGGACCGAGAACTTTCGGATAGGTCTTCAACTTTTATCTCCGCGTGTACAGTCTATTCAATCTTATGGATATTCTGCTACTTTAGATGACATGATAGCTTCATATTTTAACGAAAAACGAGACAATTCGCTTACTTAAACTTATGTTACAAGTTGTCCTGGCATTTGGGGGTATCAGCGTAATTCGTCCCATTCGTTATTCGTTCATTTCTTATATCCGTCTCATTCTGTGTTCGTCACGCATTCTTTATTTGTCTCGATCGCTATATCGATACCTTTAGGCTCAAAGGGCGTAAACGCCAAATTGCCACTTTTCAGGAGAAGCAAAAAAACAAAAGTATTTTAGAAAAAAAATCATAACTTGTTTGTTTTTTGGCAGAATAACTTAAATTTTGGCCAACGTACTTGAACTTTTAAGATAAACATTTTGAATATCAATCATTTAGGATAAATGAATAAATAAAGAAAAAGGTTGTGTTATACTCCCTTAACTTTTTGAAATAATGGCGTTTACGTCCTTAAACTTCACATAATATGCAAAGAATGTAGGGAGTATTGGTTACTTAACGTTTGAGTTTTGGTCTAATTGGGGCGTATATCACAATTACCATAGTTATAATCGGTCTTATAAACTCATTCATAATGTATAATACACCGTGAGATTAAAAAAATACATACAATCAATTGAAAGGTTGCTGCTTTTATTTAAAAAAAATGTCTACTCTGACTATGCTGTTGCTGATTATATTTTTCTTTTATGTCTAGGGATAAAAATAATGTTAATGGCGTTATTGGACAATTAAGCTACTACCAAAACCCAGATTAAAATGCGATACGAAACCAATAAAACAAACAACAATTCATGATAAATTTAAGAGTCAAACTCTTGTCGGCGTAACTGATGAATGTAACTGTCTCCATCTAACTCTGTCTAAAGCCACCTCCTTGACTTCCTTGTACGTCTACTTTCTCTTTTATTTGTTTCATGTAACTTCCTCTAGGTCTCCCTCTTCCTAGCTTTCCTTCAATCCTTCCTTCTATTATGTTTTTTTATCAAATCGTCATGTTGTATAAGGTGACCAAACATTTTCCCTCTCCTATTTTCTAATATTTTTAGCAAACTCCTTATTTCATTCACTCTTTTAAGCACTTCTTCATTTGTGATATTTTTTGTCCAACTTATCTTCTCCATTCTTCTCCAGCTCCACTCAAAGGCTTCCAGTATCTCTCTGTCCTTTTTCGTCATGGTCCACGTCTAACACCCATATAATGCTATACTCTAGATGAAAGTTTTGATGAGCTTCTTCTTCAACAACAATTAATAATGACAACATCTTTATTATATATATATTTCTTTCAATAATATCCTCTAGACAAAATGTAAGGTACATTTACTCTCATTTAGTAGTATTTTTCCTTATAATTACCAACACATACATATTAACTACTAAATCAAATATAATAGTATGCTTTTATTTTTAGCAAGATTTGTGACTAATAATCACAAATCTTTATCTTTTGTTTTTTATAAAACCTATAGA
The DNA here is from genome assembly GCA_025490895.1 of Thaumatotibia leucotreta. Taxonomy (NCBI): domain Eukaryota; kingdom Metazoa; phylum Arthropoda; class Insecta; order Lepidoptera; family Tortricidae; genus Thaumatotibia; species Thaumatotibia leucotreta. Next base: position 15,470 of record JALPQI010012838.1, on the reverse strand, counting down.
CACAACTTAAGATCTTTTACTCTCACATAGCATTCCTTTCTTTTTATAATTAACAACATATAATTATGTAGATATTAATTACATACTAAATGGAGTAGAAGACTTTTCAAATACTAAATCATTAAATGAAATTTATGTTTAAAATGCACAGAACCAAAAAATATAACTGTGCGTACTGTAAATTAAAAATATCGACTGAAATTGACTGTAAATTTATACACAATGTCACCCATTTTTATCACATTATCTGTCTATACTTTTCATTTCACACTTGCAATAATACATACGCCAGTATACAGGTAAGTATACATAGATTTAGAATGATGGTCATTCGGTTCTATACTGTAGGTTTACTAACACAATAACAGTTCATTCTTACTTTATAATTGAATAATGACAATAAATCATTACTGTCGTATAGGTAAACAGTACGTAAGCAGTTTTGCAATAATAAAATAACTTAGCGAGCCCAAAAGCCATAATTTGTATATTTCTTGGGGCGTATAAGTCAAAAAGTTTTGTTATCATAGGGCGTAAGAGGCAAAACATTACATAATTCCGCGGCGTACACACAGACCTTATTAGTAACCAGTTACAGTACTAATGCGATACGCCTTAAAAGAAATAGATACCAGCATAGAAATAAACATCTTTAACCGATTTACAGTACCGGACTCATTCAATAAAAGCTCCGAAAACAGAGTTTTGGTCGGAGCTCTAAAAAACCTATCCCACGACATCAACATTGATTGACATATTTTACATTAATTGATCACATTAACTGAACAGTTACATTTCAATGAGTACCAACTAATCGTTGTAATCGAAGATTATCACATTACCTACCTACTTAACAATATTGTGAAAAAAGACTTACCTATTATTTCGTAAGAGTTAATAACCAATAATTCCTCCAATCTAAACGATAGAATCTGTACTAACATCTGCATATTATTATTATTAGCTACCGTTTAGATAACTACTTATCGCTAACATTATGTACAGGTAGGTATTGTTACATGAAAGTGGGTAATGAGTTTATTAAAATAACTATTTTATAAACGCACCATCCCGAATCCCATCCATATAAATCAACACCTTCTTATAATTATTATACTAAAAAATGGGTTAGTCTAATACAAACTTATCAACTTACCTTAGAAACAAACGACGACGGGCAGCTAACTTCACTCTCATCAGCTCACATCTTTTCGTCGCATGAATACTATCTCGCTTGCACATAGGGCTATCAGCGAGGCACAGCATGCCTTCTACGTTAGGGCGTATGACTCATTTTAAATTTTACAATGCAAGGATACGGGCGTATGAACCTAATTTAGTCTACTAGAGTCATATTACCTAAATTAAGTAGCATAATTTCTACGTCGTATGAGCTTGTTTAGTTTTGTGTGATAAACATTTTATAACAACTTGGTTATAAGACCTCTTTATTTTTTTTATTACTGAACTTATTACCTAAATAAACAAAAAATTGTGTAAATGTATCAAATACGCCTCTTGCTTTTAAAAAATCTCCTAAAAACACGTGGGTCGTATATACCCTAAATTATCGAATTTCGTTATTTTAACTACACATATCGATAGAGAAAAAAAAACTGAACAAAACTGCATTAAAAACTCATTTTGGCCAAAATGGCGTTTACGCCCTTTGAGCCTAAAGGTATCGATATGTCCCTACCGTCTCAAGTCCAATTATGTAACCTGTCTCTTTCTTAATTAGTCTTTTTCGTTTTTCGTCACGGTCTTCCTAGGACTATGTCTTTGTTTGTCTCTCTCGTTTTTGGTATCATTCGCACTTTATCTTTTGTCACTTTCGTTATTCGTCTTACTTTTTTTTTGTCTTTAGTGGTAACTCGTTCCGTTCTTTTTTGGGCACGATCGCTAATCGTCCCATACTACGTAGGTCTTAGTTGCTATTCATATATCCTCCGGATCGGAATTGTTAAACAAATTGAAGTTTAGGGGACATGTACTGAACTGTGATATTTTAAATGTGAAACTTCTATGAAATTAGATGAAATTATGACGGTCACTCGGTCAATGAGATATAATAAAAAAAATAATTAAGATTGACGGAAAAAGATGGTTACAAATAGCGATCGAGACGTAAAACGAATGTAACGAACTTAGAAATAGACTGAAAATGAATGAGACTAATCACGAATGTGACCAATAACGAATGCATGAAAAAGACTGATACGAATAAGTGAATGAGACCAAAATCGAAAGGGAATAATTAAGAATGAGTCATAGGAAGACCGTGACGAAAAACGAAAAAAACTTATTAAGAAAGAGACAGGTTACATAATTGGACTTAAGACGATACAGACATATAGCGATCGAGACGAATAAAGAATGCGTGACTAACACAGAATGAGACAGACATAAGAAATAAACGAAAAACGAATGGGACGAATTAAGCTGATACCTGAAATAGGTACGAATAGTATTCATATTTAATAACAAATGATAGTTAGTAAAGTAAAGGTAGTTTAGTAAGTTCTCATGCAAACATTCTCAATGAGAACTTGCGCTTAAATTCTCATGAAAATTTTAGAAAATTATTTAGTATTTTTGAGAATGTTCGTACATTGCTAGTTAATCACGCCATGGTTAATTGCTATCCATTTCAAACACCAGTATATTGTGGTCAACTAAGTAACCATACACGAGCCATCGTCCAACATGCTCTTGGCCAGTTTTAATTCTAAAATATGGTTACAAAATGATAAATCACCGCGTTAACCCCCCCCCCCCCCTTATGTACCCTTATGTATTGTACTAACATAGTGAATTAATTAGTAACATAATGTATTTATGTTTTAAATCTACCTAGGTACTCACAAAATATGGATTTTTAATGGTCCGAATTAAACAGTTTTTATTTATTTGTTTTATTTATTTAAAAGCAGATCCTCATAATATCAGGATACATACCATCACCTAACATAAGTAGGTATCTACTCATCGATAACAGCTGGAGTTCGATGTTTCATTTTATCAATCCCTTCATACTAGGAAATGTCTAGTTACCTATAAAAATAATCCCAGTTCGCAAATCGCGATAAGATATGAGTAGAATGGTAAAAATATAAATATAGTAGGATTAGTAGGTAACCTAGTAACTTTGTTAGAAAACAGTGAGTCGCAGCGATGTGGCCGGCATGGATGCGCGCGGGTCACGTGCTGGGGATAGTGCGCATCGTGCAGGCGCTACTGGCCGCGCTACCGGCCATCTACCTCGGCTGGCCCATGCCGCCGCAAGCCGACGTGCCAGGTGAGTCACGTGTCTACGTATGAGTCGAACGGTGTGGCCGGCATGGATGCGCGCGGGTCACGTGCTGGGGATCGTGGGCATCGTGCGAGCGCTGCTGGCCGCGCTGCCGGCCATCTACCTCGGCTGGCCCATGCCGCCGCAAGCCGACGTGCCAGGTAAGCCACGTGTCTACGTGTGAGTCGAGCGGTGTGGCCGGCATGGATGCGCGCGGGTCACGGCTGGCCGCGCTGCCGGCCATCTACCTCGGCTGGCCCATGCCGCCGCAAGCCGACGTGCCAGGTAAGTCACGTGTCTACGTATGAGTCGAACGGTGTGGCCGGCATGGATGCGCGCGGGTCACGTGCTGGGGATCGTGGGCATCGTGCGAGCGCTGCTGGCCGCGCTGCCGGCCATCTACCTCGGCTGGCCCATGCCGCCGCAAGCCGACGTGCCAGGTAAGCCACGTGTCTACGTGTGAGTCGAGCGGTGTGGCCGGCATGGATGCGCGCGGGTCACGGCTGGCCGCGCTGCCGGCCATCTACCTCGGCTGGCCCATGCCGCCGCAAGCCGACGTGCCAGGTAAGTCACGTGTCTACGTGTGAGTCGAGCGGTGTGGCCGGCATGGATGCGCGCGGGTCATGTGCTGGGGATAGTGCGCATCGTGCAGGCGCTGCTGGCCGCGCTGCCGGCCATCTACCTCGACTGGCCCATGCCGCCGCAAGCCGACGTGCCAGGTGAGTCACGTGTCTACGTGTGAGTCGAGCGGTGTGGCCGGCATGGATGCGCGCGGGTCACGGCTGGCCGCGCTGCCGGCCATCTACCTCGGCTGGCCCATGCCGCCGCAAGCCGACGTGCCAGGTGAGTCACGTGTCTACGTGTGAGTCGAGCGGTGTGGCCGGCATGGATGCGCGCGGGTCACGGCTGGCCGCGCTGCCGGCCATCTACCTCGGCTGGCCCATGCCGCCGCAAGCCGACGTGCCAGGTAAGTCACGTGTCTACGTGTGAGTCGAGCGATGTGGCCGGCATGTATGCGCGCGGGTCACGTGCTGGGGATAGTGCGCATCGTGCAGGCACTGCTGGCCGCGCTGCCGGCCATCTACCTCGGCTGGCCCATGCCGCCGCAAGCCGACGTGCCAGGTAAGTCACGTGTCTACGTGTGAGTATGGTTACTGGCTGAACTAGCCCGCCATCTACCTCAATTGCCCCATGCCGCAACAAGCCCACGTACCAGGTAAGCCACGTGCGTACATGAGTCCTGCGATGGCTGTTGGTACTTGGTAGAACTGAATTACCCGCCATCTACCTTAATTGGTCCATGTCGCCTGAAGTCCACGTCCCAATTAAGCCACATGTCTACACGTCAGTACGATTACTAGTAGAACTACTCTTCATCTATCTCAGTGGGCCCATGCCAATACAAATCCACGTGCTAGGTAAACCACGTGTCTACGAGTGAGTACGACTACTGGTGGATCTACCTGCCATTTACTTCAGCTGGCCCATGCCGCCACAAGAACAGTCACGTAAACCACGTACTTCGATATATTATGAGGCGTAGGAGAACTAGCCAGTCACATGCTAACATCCAAAACCTAAATGTTCCTAACCCCAAGAATGCCTTAAGAATACTAGAATCACACAATCTAAAAAGACATTCTAGTTAGCCAAGTCATGAATTCAGATGCAATATCCCAGCATACTCGTATTTCGAAGCGTTGTTCTTTAGTAACGCCCCCTAATGATCTACCACAGATGAAGCAGAATACGACTTCATAATCGTGGGCGCAGGCACGGCAGGCTGCGTGCTCGCCAACCGGCTGTCCGAGGTGCCCGAGTGGCGGGTGCTGCTCGTCGAGGCGGGAGGGGACCCGCCTATCGAGTCCCAGGTAGGCTATAAACCTGCTAGACCTAAGGTCAGACCCTAGAGACGTTCTTGCAGTTCTCTGAAAATAGTTTTCTTCAAATCAGTATAAGCATTTATTTTTTATTTTATAAGTATAGTAGTAGTAGTAGTTTAACGACTTGTATAGTTACGCTTTTTTTGAGATGAGTGTTTTTTTAATTCCCGTTTATGTTTTATGATCAGTCTATTAACTAACCAAAACTTTCCAGCTTCCCGGACTTTACTACTACATCATAGGCTCAAGACTAGACTGGAATTACCAAACCGTTAACGACGGCTACTCCAGCCAAGCGCACAAAAACAAGAGCATCAAGCTGACGCGTGGCAAGATGCTGGGCGGCTCCAGCAGTGCTAACCTCATGCTGCACGTGCGTGGCAACCCTGAGGACTACAACAGCTGGGCGCGCGACAACCCTGGCTGGGGCTGGGACACCGCGCTCAAGTACTTCATCAAGAGCGAGAACATGAAAGACGAAAAAATCATGAACTCGCACTTTAGAAAGTTCCACGGCGACAGTGGCCCCATGGGTGTCACTAGAAAATCTGATCCAGAAAGAAATCAGAAATACTTCGATGCGTTTCGGGAGCTGGGATACGAAATTTTGTTAGACGCGAATAGTGATAAGCAACTTGTCTTCTCTGAAGGACAATATATAGTTGCTGATGGCGTGCGGCAGAGCACTGCCCACGCTTTTTTGGGACCAGTCGCCGACCGACCGAACTTGCACGTCCTCAAGCATACTCTAGTCACAAAAGTTCTTATGAAAGGAAAAACTGCGGTTGGCGTTGAAGCGTCAACCCAAACTGGCAAAGCCTTCACGATCAAAGCTAGTAAAGAGGTCATTCTATCAGCGGGGGCCATTAACTCTCCACAGATTCTGATGCTCTCAGGGATTGGCCCGAAGGAGCATCTAGAAGAGTTCAACATCAGTGTGATCGCTGATCTGCCTGTGGGAGAAAATCTTCACGATCATATCACTGCGCCGGTGTACTTCACAGCCGAGCGCAGCGAGCCACAGGACGCGGAGCTCGACCTGCACGGCGTCGGCGCCACCATCACTGGTTACGTAGCTTTAGATAAATCGCAGCCAGTACCAGACTATCAGGTATCGGCCTACCCAACGGATTCCGGCAAAGACGCTCTCTGGTACTGCAGCAGCGTGTACCACTTGGAAGACGAAGTTTGCGATGCATTAAATAAGGCGCTGGAAGGATTTAATAGTCTATTCACAGAGATAAACCTAATCCAGCCCGTCTCGCGCGGGCACGTGCGCCTGCTCAGTACAGATCCGACGCATCCGCCGGAGATCTACTTGGGATACTACAGAAACGATACAGATTTGGACATTCACGCAAGAAGCATGCTAGATTATTTACGAGTGTTGAACACGACTAGTCTGAAACGTGTCGGAGCGAAGGTAGTAGACTTGAAACTGAAGAGGTGTGGAGGTTTTATGTTTGGGAGTTATGAGTACTGGCGGTGCTACGCGCGTGAGATAGCGTGCACGGTGTGGCACCCGGTGGGGTCGACGGCGATGGGGCGGGCGGCGGTGCTGGACGCGCGGCTGCGCGTGCGGCGCGTGCGGGGGCTGCGTGTGGCCGACGCGGGGGTCATGCCGGCCATCACGAGCGGGAACACCAACGCGCCCGTCGCCATGATCGCGGAGCACGCCGCCGACATCATCAAGCAGGACCACGGAGTGGACACTCGATGCTCTTGAGTTATTTTATAAACGTAAAGTTCTGTGAGGGTTCTTGGTCTTGTATCGGACAATACGTGTGATTTTGAGATACGACATTGTAGGATTTGCAAGGAAACTCGCTTGATCAGAGTACGTAGCCAAGATGCCAATCAGTCCAATCACTAACGATCAGTCGTAACGTAAACGAAACGCAAGTGTCTTTGTCACATTAATATAAATGGGTGCAAGAAAGAAAACTACGTAACTATATTGTACCTATTCTACTGAGCGTTAGCGATTGACTTAGCTACGCACTCAGATAATAGCTAGCTATCACCTAACATTTTACATATTAATTGTTTTTGTAAATAAATAGTTGTTACGAAAATTACATTTTGTAATCATTACAAGTTTGGGTGTCCCTGAAATTGAATAAGCTCATTAAATTAATGAAAAACCGTACAAAAACGAGCTAATATATTTAATTATCTACCTCGACTCGTCTGATCTTACTTAACTACTTAAACCTTTGCTTGTTCAACACTATGGCAAATTCAATACGCAAACAATGAAAAGATTTCCTAAAAAATAATAGTATTGAAGTAAAATATTCTGGGCTATCCACAGCGGCAGGAAAATAAGCACAGCTCTGCTTTGTTAGCAGTTAGCACGCGTGCAAAGTTGTCGGCGCTCAGTTGTTTCTGGCGAGTTCCCGCCGCCAGCGGCGTATCCGCCGCCGACCAGTGGCCTATACCACAAAACTTTACAAGCGTACAATTCTACAAAATTGTATAAATTCCCATACAAAAAGTTGACAATTTTTTAGAATTGTACGCTTGTAAAGTTTTGTGGTATAGGGGCCAGGTGAAGGGCCCACTGAATAGACATTAGGGTGGAGCGTCGTTGTATGGTATTTTATTTAAAGTAAACGATACTAAATAAGTATTCATTTAGAAATTATCATTATTTCAGTGTATTTTTTTCCAATATTAAATAATAAAATACCAACATTTTTATTAAAACAGCAATTTCATGCACGATAAGGAAAATGCCATAGTGAAATACATTATATTGGACATGTTTGAGCCAATTTCCAAAAGCTTCTTAAGCTTCTACATTTGGCCCTCGTCTTGGATATTGATAAAAATTGGTAGGCTGGTCGAGTCAATGATGCTGGGCAGGATCCACCACATTTAGTTAGTTAGTTGGTATTTAAGCTATGCATTTTTGGTAACAAAAAAGGAATGTGACATACAAAAGTTTTGGGACATAATATGGTGGATCTTTTTCAGCATCATTGGCTACCGGCCTACCAATTTTCATCAATATCGATGACGACGAAGCAAGGTGATCCAAAATGTAGAAACTTTTTGATAATTGCTCGTCTAATCTTTATGAAATTCAGGGCAAATTTCCACCTTATTCTGTTAAAATAATAGTACTAGCATCTAGGGAGGTAAGTACGGTATTACTAGCGGACTCTCGTTAGTAATACCGTACTTACCTCCCTAGATAGTTCTATAGTTAGAAGCTCAACCCAATCCAAGTTGCCAATCGCTAACGCTTAGTAGCGTATCGTAGTTTTCCCTCTCTGTCACTCTTTCATATTAGTGCGACCAAGACAGTTAGCTGCCTTTCGTTTACGATTGACGATTAAGCGTTAGGGGTTGGCAACTTGTCTAAGCACCCTGGCCTGCTACCACGAACTTCGAAATTCGTAAATTTCGAGGATTTGTCTCTGTCACTCCTGTGTCATTACAGTCATCATCATCATCAGCCTATGATAGTCCACTGCATAGTTAATAGGAGAGGCCTATGGGCCTACGGGCCTCTCCTAAATATTAACTATGCGTAGAGACGCATTAGGAGGCAAATGCTCATAATCGCCACGCCAGTCCACGATGATGACGGTGCTGCTCATCATCAATCTTTCATCAAAAAATGGTCAGTGATACTTCAATCCCTCGACTCTTACGACGCCCGCAGGAGGAGTTGGGGTGGTGACAAATGTATTCTTACTGTGGACACGGCCCGTCAGTCAGAGAATAATCCTCGTTAGCGGATTTAGAAATTCGCGTTAGGGCCGCACCTCGCCCTCGCTATGCAAGCAGAGCTGCACGAGCCACGTATTGGGCAAACAACCGCCGCCCGGCATACCTCCGCATACATGCAACCGTTACCTACCGTTTTCCCCGTGTCAGCGACTACCCGCTGCAAACTGCAACAAAAATACCTGCAGACTCCGTTGCACAGGCTTTTCCGATGCACTACAATTCAAACTTTCAACATTTTTGGAGAGTTGTGCGACTTAATTTGGTCTTTGTTCGAGTGTTTGGACCGCTTTCCTTTGGGAAATGCTTTTGCAAACTATACTCTGGTTTGGTGTTTTAAAAAGGTAAACAATCTTGCAGTGTCTTTTTATTGAAAAACACGTATAAAAATCAAAACTAGGTACTTAATGAATCAGTAAATTCTGATACGCTTCGTACATTTGCGACGTAAAGAAAATACTTGTGTAAAGATAAATAATAAAAAAAACTCCCAATTAATGCTTATACTAATGATGTAGGTAATGATTATATTTATCGCCTGTGTAAGATTTACACACAGTAGGTACGTCACGCTACTCACGCTCCTTAGGGCTGTCGCCTAGAAGGTAGATAAAAAAATCGAAATAAATATCTTGGGACATCTTACACAAATCAACCTAGTCCTACGGTAAGCTCAATTAAGGCTTGAGATATGGGTACCAGGCGACGATATATACACGGTGTTTCACTTAACACCAAAAACCAGAAAACCGTTTGTTCAGAATCGGGAGTAGAATCGATTGAGCTATATCTTGATGGGGGTAATATTTTTATTTTTATTTGTATTTTTAGTTATTTTTTACGTGCCCAGTCTACAAATTCTTAATACAACATTCACAATATTGTGCATATCGCATTGCTGAAGGTTGTATACCTTTTTCAGTATTTTGGCAATAATGGCTGGTTACTTGGACGATTATTTTTTCCGATACGAGTTTGACGTTGTTTGTCAATTTAATTTGTATGTTCATTGCGTTGATACGTTGATATTTCTAATTTATCATGGCGTTTAGATTCACGAACGTTTAATACTGTGAAATGATAAGAACACTAGCACGCTGCAATGCCAATGTCAATTTAGCGGTAAGGAATTATCACGAGGAGTTTGGTGTCGCCGTGTCGAATGCCACCATGGCTACTCGACGACTTCGGGACTACGGTTTTTTTTCGACCACCAATGGCCAGATAAAGGCATGATGTAAATTAACCCTGATTTCGAGGAGGCCGTCTTAGAGTATTTTCGCGTTAATCCGACGGCTAGCACACGTATGACAAGCTGGTCGTCGGTTAACTGTGATCATAAGAATATTTGGAGAATTTTAAGAGACGACCAGCAACACCCTTTACACTATCGTCTGTGTCAGGAGCTCAACCCAGATTATGTGCCCCGCCCGTAAACATCCGCGAACACCGTAACTTGTAAATAAAATTGTAAATAAGTTGTTTTATAATTTTTATGTACATACATAATTGGTCATTACTTATGTAAATATCTATGAATTGAAAGAGTTTTTTATTTTATTTTCTTGCGTTACATAGTTTTACACTTAAACATTTCTGAAAGAGCATTCGGTCGTTCGTGTGGTATAAAATACCTACGTATAAAAACGAACAATCCCGTGTAAATAAAAGAGACAGGGCGATACTCGCATGGCGGGTATAGTTCGCCGCTGCAATAGTTCATTGTTGACTCGCTTGCGGTGAGACTAAGTGCCTGAAGCTCGTTCCCACATGTCGACTGTCGGGCCGATTTTCAATCGTGTGTCGGCATCACTGTTCCCACTATGTAGGTTGTCGGGCCGATTTTTAATCGGGTGTCGGCGTACTGTTCAATCAGTGGCAGCGACGCGCGGGCATCTGAGGGGATGCGGCGCGGGCGGAGTCGGCCCGACACCCAACAAAATGTGAACATCGCCATATTCACTAGTACGCGAGCGAGATCCGACACGATTTTTTATCGGACTGGGAGGGCTGCCAAAACGGACTACATGCTGAACTAACGGCTATAAACACGAACAAAAGATTCAGCCCTCCAGCCCTTCACAACATTGGCCGAACATAGGAGATCATACGGACGCAGCTATACAAGATCTAAAGTTGCGTCCCGTACGATCGCCCATGTTCGGCAACAGTGGAGAAGGGCCTTTAGACTTCACTTTCTGTCCGCCCGTCTGCGTGTCCGCTTGTCTGTAACCAGGTTGTTATTTTATGAGCTGTGATAGCTAAACAGTCGATTTTTATCAGATATAATGTTAACATATTCCTGTTGCCACAGATACACCACACATCAACATACAATACTATTAGGGAATATTTCGCACTTTGTGTAGGGGGCGCTCCAGTTGGCGTATTGCATTATGACTCTCGCTTCCACCTGTATAGGTACTATAGGTTTTGCAAGAGGCAAAACGCAAATACATGTGAAGTATCAGCATAAGCAAGCAGTCATAATGGCTATCCATAATGTCATAATCATGCCGTGTGGTGACGGCAGGGTCATCATAGTGGACACATTACTGCGATCGCCAATCCGCTTGCCAAGCGTGGCGATTATGGGCATTTACCTCCTAATGCGTTTATACGCATAATCAATAGGAGAGGCCTACATCCAGCAGTGGACTATCATAGGCTGATGATGATGAATGTCATAATCATAATCAGGGTCCGATTTTATACAGCTATAATTTATAAGCGGCAGTCTCTTTCTAACTTACTTTGCTAAAAAGAGACTGCTGCTGGTGGTAAAAAGAGATAGAAATATTCCCAAATGTTATGCATGACTAAAAAGACTCTTTTTCCATACCAACATTTGATAAGAACAAGTCTTTTTAATTCTAAAGTTTGACAACTGACCTTTTTATAAACTTTTTGTTAGAAGATATTATGTCTTTTTAATTCTTAGGAGCGACATGTTAACTGACCGTTTTCAAATAAACCCAGTGACATCACAGGTAATTCAGAAATAGAAAACGTACGTACATCTCTTTTTGACACCGAATTTAATTGGCTAGCAAGATAAGGATAGTTGTATAATAAATGTTGTACTACATCTATGCTTTAGTCCTTAATCATTGGTGCAACTGGCCTAATTTGAAAACTGAGTGTCATAATCATAAGAAATCGAACTTGTACCTAATTACAACATTGTCATTTTGAATGTTGGGTTAAGTTTGCTTAGCTGTACCATTTGAAGTTTACTGTGACAAAGCTTTAAAGTGGTTTACAGCGACATAGCTGTCTATTGGTATACCTTATGTCGTTGCAATAACGTGCACAAATAAATAGTTTCAAGGTTTATGATGGTAGCTAGCAATTGTTTTATTGAGTATAGAGTTAAAAGTCGAGTAGAGCTATACAGAATATCAAAAATCCATTAAAAAAATAAATAAACAATAGATTAAAAAATGAATACTATACATAAGTTTAAAAAAATAAAAATCAGTTGGGGTGTCTGAGGTTTTGAGTGTTACCAGAAACACGGTGTATAATAGATAGATACAAATATATACTTATATACATAGACAGCCATTACCAAGGTACAAATATTTGTGATAAATAAATACACATATAATGCCCTCGCCGGGATTCGAACCCGGAACCTCCAACTTCGTAGGCAGGGTCACTACCAACTAGGCTACGGAGGCTGACTGAAATACAAATTGATTATTGATGATGATGAATGATGACTAAACTCATGATTGATTGTACGCACAAAGCAATTATTGGACGAGTATGATAGGTGGTAATTTTAAAAATTGTACATAGTTAAGGCCTTAACCTTTTGGACGCCAACGACTGATATATTGGCACCAGTATCGGCAAGAGTCATTATTTCTTCACATTAAAACTAGGCGTCCACAGACCCGAATCGTACGCATCCTACGAACAAATAAAACATGGAAGCCGCATGCCATACTAAATTACCTTTCAAAAACGGCCCTGAACTTTGGTTGACAATAAGTGTCGCCACTTCTTCAATGCATCACTGAATGAATTTCAATATCAACCTATAAAAACTTAAACTGCCATTTAAAATAGTTCTGATTGGTCCGTCAAAGTTTTGATTGGCTATATTCTATAAACATTTGTCAAAGATGTAGCGCCGAAATATGCGCGGTGTTAAGAAAAGCGCCATGTCCTGCCCATCTTGGCACAATTGAACAATTGTGTTTGGGGGCATTTTTGAGCTGGCATTAAACGTCCATGTTATATTATTGTCGCAGTACGCATCGGACGCATCGCATTTAGTATTCTTTATATAGAAGGTCATACAAGTGCGCTCACTGTTCCGTACGTACGTATCGTAATATCACTGGAAGAAATGCGATGCGATGCGTCCGATACGTACGATACGAACATGTGGACGCCTGGCTCTAAAAGACGTCGGTGCGTTTTGTTGATCGCTCCTTTTTAGGGTTCCGTAGCCAAAATGGCAAAAACGGAACCCTTATAGATTCGTCATGTCCGTCTGTCCGTCTGTCCGTCTGTCACAGCCAATTTACTCGGAAACTATAAATGCTACAGTAACGAAATTTGGTAAGGGTATGTGTTGTATGAACCGCTACAGGATTATGATACTAAATTGTAAAAAAAACCATTGGGGTGGGGGCCCTCCATACATATAACTGGGGGATAAAAAAAAAATTTTAGTTGTATATAAGCGTGTGGGGTATTAATAGAAAGGTCTTTGAAAATGATATGAAGGTTTATACATTTCATTTTTATTTAAGCAAATCATTTTCGAGATATCAGCTCTCAAAGTATGAAAAATGTGTCCCCCCCCTTTATTTTTTAAACTACGCGAAATAAAAATCTAAAAAAAATATATTATGTTATGCACATTAATAAACTCTATCAACGATTTTTGGTTTGATTAAATTAGCTCCTATAGTTTTTGAAGTAGGTTGATTTAACTGTATTTTTTTAATAATTAATTGATAATGGTACGGAACCCTTTGCGCGCGAGTCCGACTCGCACTTGGCCGGTTTTTTTTAAATTCATCAATCTATACCAGTCCACTGCTGGGTCATTCTTGAAACTGTAAATTTTCACCGTCCTGGGGGAAAAAGTCCCCGCAACACTGAAATAACTTACGAAACTATTTTTATTTAATTATAGTACCGTTTAACCTAACTGGGGCATGAACGCACTTTTATTAAAGGTTTAAAATAGTAGAATTCACTTAAAAAAAAACAAACACCTGAAACATCATTACCCTGGTGCGTCCATTCGTCTTTTTGTGAATAAAATACTACATAAAGAAGAAGTCAGCGATTGAAATCAACTGTAGTTTTAAGTCAAATTGTTACAGCATTAGTTTACGATTTGAATAAAAAATGGTGTTTTGGCCATACGTGTTTGGGCATTTTCGCGAGAAGAGATCCAAAAAAAAATTTTTTTAAGGTAGGTAAATTTAATGTTTTTCCTACTTAGAATAACGAGTTCTTTCAATCTAGGAGAAAAAAAGTACAAGAAAAAAATGGTCCCACATTTTTCATACATTTTACATGCTCTCCACTTTGTAACCGCTGTTCAAAGTGTTTGAAAAACGGTTACGTAATAGAAACAAAAAGTTGGGACACTTTTTTTCTTCTAGTAGGATCGAAAGAGCTCGTGATTCTGAGCAGGAAAAACATAAAATTTATCTGTTTCAGAAAAAACGTGCCTGATAAACAGCAGTAACGCTCCCGACGCCGCCGCGGGGACGGGATGCCGCGGGGACGGGATGCGACTGGATGCTGCGGTTCAGAGCTATGAAGGTAAATATATCATTCCCCTGGGTTTGGTTCACTGTAATTATAATTACCCTATATTTACATATAAAATTTATTACTTGCAATTAGCATAGCGTGTTTAATGAGAATTAAAGTACATGGATGACTACATGTATTGATTATTTAGCTGTCTTCATATTAATTATAGTTTCCGCAAAATAGACATAAAACTTAGTTTTTCTCATTCCCTGGTTCTCATTTCCTTGGATTTTAAACAGGGTAATGATAATTTTCTTAAGCTAATTGCAAAAATATATTGTCAGTACATACTGAGAAGAAGTTCATTATGTGCCTACGTCGAAACTTTAAAGAGCCATATGTAATGTAAAACTTTCGTACGATAACAGTGCAAGGAGCAACCTTGTGTCAATTAAAACTTTTGATTTATTGCCTTCCTGTTTCTCGCAATTGTATCGTAATATACTATTTCAGTACAGGTGGTGGAATTTTTTCGTTTTTGTGTGTGCGTGTGTGTGTTAATAACCGTGCTTGTGTAGATATTATATATTTTATAAATAATATTGTAAAATAGTATATAACAAATTTTGTATGTGATTACAAGTACAATGATACAAAATATATACTATATTATATTTCAGCCTTTTTTCAACAACACATTTTACATTTATTGAGCGTTAAATAATTAAAACAAAGTTTTTTTAGTTATATTATTATTGTACGAATGAGCGATAAACTGCCTATTTTTTTTTATATTTTCGATACTTACATATAATAAAAAATAT
>JALPQI010012837.1:0-20600 GCA_025490895.1 Thaumatotibia leucotreta | reverse complement strand
CACGAATTGGTAGCACAACATGCGCGCGAGATAACGCTGACTCGCGATGATCTATAAAAGCGACATAATTATTTCGCTTGAAAGTCCCCACGCGAGATATCCTCAAAATTCGTAGCACAAGTGTACCTTGAGCGATAAAATACATTGCGTTTTAATGTCAAAATGCGACAAATTGTCTTCGAGATGTGAAGGTGGCGAGAAAGTCAAGAAACACATAAACTTCGTTACGGATTGCAAATTTAGGCTATCAGTCGAATTATTATTGTAGCTATGAGCTATGTATTGGTAGTTATGAATAATCTGTTATAGTACATGCGTTCTAAGGCATTATTTAATGTTTTAATATTAACAAACTTCGTTCCATTACCGACCCTACAGTCGATATCGTAAGGTCTGAAGACCCATGGAGGTTCAATAGAGAATCAAATGCTAGTAATATTTTCAAAAGTAGCGGTTGTAAAGAAGAAGTATTAACGTACCGACCAATGATAATAGCTAATGAATAGAAGTATCTAAGGGCAAGATACATACTTAATTGTGATAGCGATGTTCGGTGTAGTATACCGTACAACTACGCAGCTATATTTTAAAAGTACAATATAATTAAGAAAAGCGGCATTTGTACACATAATCTATATAGGAAGAGGTAGATCAGCCTCTATTAGTTCACAGCTGCATGGGCAATGTCCTTTCCTTAGCCTATGCGCATGGACGCATTAGGAGGTTAATATATACCCATAATCGGGAGTAGTGTGTCCACTATGATGATGCTGCTGCCCATCATAGTGGACACACTACTCACACTACTACCCATTGATAAATAAATAGTCAATGACACTTCAATCTTTAACCGACTCTTACGACACCAACGGGAAGAGTTGGGGTGGTGACAAATGTAATCTTACTACCGTTTCCACACGGCTGATAACTAGTATTTTAAACAAATAAAAATATATATAATAAATAATCCAGTATGTATTTATTAAAAAAAATATATTTATTATAATAACATGTATTAAATACTCAATGTAACAAATATTTGTATCGTAAAGAACAGTTGAGCCAAACAAGTTTACAATCACAAATATATTAATAATTTAATTAGATAATAGACGCCTGTAATTTCTGCTCTATTGTAGACGATCGTCTGATATGAATGGGCACTTTTATACTTTGCCGCGGAAGTTCGCGTCCACGGTGTTATATTTCTTCCACTATGTGCACAGACAACATAACCTAAAGACGTAGCTTTAGACAATTATTTCATTTAAACCGATGCTGCCAAAAATGCTGAGGTGCGGGCGGCGTAACATGAGCTAACTGTGTTGTGATTCGTCGTTTCAAGGTCAATGAGGTGTAAACAAAAATGTCCGCCGGTCGCTAGTGATTTCCGAATGTCGATAAAAGTATCGATGGTTGTAATGTCTATCGCTTTCACAATTCGATGTTTGTCAGTGACTTACCGACAAAACCGTAAATCCATATCCGTACTAATGCATACCATAAATGCGAAAGTATGTCTGTCAGTTTACTGCGTCTACACGCTTAAATCGCTGAACCAATTTAGATGAAATTTTGAATGGAGATTATTTAAGACCCGGGAAAGGACATACGATATTTCATTCATCATCATCATTATTATCATCATCATCCCCGAAGATGAAGACATATTATGATACTAGCTTATGATGCTAGCTTGAAATGCATTTTATATAAAAAAAAAATTGTACTGTATGTCTGCTGTGTCTTCATCTTCACATTTAAACCGGTTAAGATGAAATTTGGAATGGAGATAGTTTAAGACCCGGGAAAGGACAAAGGATAGTTATTTTATCATCATCATCCAAGTTGCGGTCAAATATTAATATCACAATATATCTTTTCTGAGACATTAAATAAAACAATTTTACAAAATATACTTTTATTTGTACAATCATTAACTCGTAGTTACAAAGTAACCAAAAAACTACCATTAAAATACGTTTTATATAAAATTCGTCTATTATTCGTTTTTGTTAATTTGAAATATTCCGGTTTAAAGTGCCGAGAACATATCACACTGCTAGGAGCAGGAAACCAATCATGAGACCGTTTTGTAGCATTCATCCACATTTCTTTCATGTTTGGGCATTTAGAGAAGATACACAATATTATTTAACATACCTATTAGTATTTATGAAAATTATACTTCTACACTTTACACTAAACCAGAATTTATATGAGGATAATTGAATATAATCGTAATATCTTATCGATAGTAAACAGACTGCAGGCATAGACATCACTAGTTCGGATACGAAGACTCCACCGCAGAGTCTGTTGCTTGGTACGATTGAGAATAAAGATTTTAATTTATCTTTAGTTACCTTATCGATAGTAAACAAACATACTCTACAGTCATCCCTAGTTCAGACGGCCTACCTGCTCGTTACGCTAGACAAGGAGGGAGTTATACTTCGTGCAAAGTATTAGAAAGAGACTTTGTAAAAAGACATCAACGAGCGCACTAGATTTTATGCTTAAACTATTTTTAATTTTAATTGATATTTATAAAAAATTGTTCACTTGTGAAACGAAATACCATCTTTTTGCACACTAGATGTTTTTGTATTCTTGCCACACAATTTCACGCAACAGTAATGCATTTTGCATGACGTAAATCACGTTAAAACTTTCGTAATTATCTCATGAACGCCGGCCGCAGACTGAAGTTAGCAATGGAGGCGTGGCTCTAATATGGAGTGAATTCTCCGTATGCGTGACAGAGGGGGTCGCCCTGCTATGCTACGTCTTGAGGTTATGTTGTCTGTGACTATGTGAAATGTGATTTACTAACATAAATTGTAATAGCATAAAACCTCATAAATATAGTGAAAAAATATCATACACCCGTGGGCTCTAACTTCAACGATATGCTTTAAAACTACCCAACCAAACGCAGGCTGCGCCACGAGCTCGGGCGCCAAGCGTACTCTTGTTGTTCACGACGAGCTGCAGAGCGCGACCCAGCAGCCGCCTTCAAGGCTGATGTGGAATCCGATTTGCTGATGGCGAACCTTTTTCTTCAGTTTGCGCCATATCTTTAAACAGTATGAATAACTGATTAATACCATGCTTTATTGACAGCTCCGCAAAAATAACCTGCAGATCGAATAAATCATACTACGATTGATTTTTACTATATATAATACTATCAGACGCGATGTATGTAACTTAAGGTGTTACTTTTCTTGACCTTACTTGACCTTAATAATTAAGTTGGTAGATGGAGGATGGGTGTAGGGAGTCATAAGATCTAGTGCTCCGAAAATGGTCAACCTCACCTGCTCGTGGTGCACCCTGCTGTCTAACGAACGAGGCTCTGACGACCGAATGATGGCGGGATATCCATCTGAACCACCAGGCTTTAAATGCCTGCTAGTGACGGGCAGCAGCGTCACTAGCGAAAAGAGAGCTTGGTACTGCGCTCACCAATACGCCCTTGCCCAGCGTGGTGAGTATGGGCAATACTCCCCTATGAGTGAACCAAATTTACAACGGCCCTCAGTTCCCGGTAACCCTGCTATTCCCGGCCATCGTGGTGACGGTCGTGGTCACGGCAGGGTGGAGGGTGCGAAGAATCCCCGGGAGGGTTACGGTCACCACAAACAGCAATTATATCTGGCTACGTATAATGCTCGTTCGCTGAGGGAAGACGTCCATATTGCTGAGCTCGAGTCAGAGTTGGGTAACATTAACTGGCATATTCTAGGCCTATCTGAAGTCCGAAGACAGGGGTATCAACAAAGCGCTCCGTGGCAACGTGATAGAAGTCAGCAGTGTGTCGACGCGGGTAGCATATCTTATTCTTAGACTTACCGGGAGGTACTCTTTAAAGGTAGTCCAGGTATATGCTCCAACGTCGACATACTCCGATGACGAAGTTGAAGCTTTGTACGAAGATGTAGCTAAGGCCATTCATAACACCTGTAAGACTCGTTTTACGGTAGTTATGGGGGATTTTAACGCCAAAGTGGGAGTACAGAAACGCGGTGAATCCGTCATTGGTTCACACGGCACTGGTAGCAGAAACCAAAGGGGACAAATGCTGGTTAATTTTCTAGAGTCACAGAAGCTTTTTCTGATGAACTCGTTCTTTCAGAAGAAGCCTCAAAGAAAGTGGACCTGGCGAAGCCCCGATGGCTTGACTAAAAACGAAATTGACTTTATCATGACGAATAGGAGGTTTATATTCAAAGATGTCACAGTACTTAACAAGTTTAATACCGGAAGTGATCATCGACTTGTGCGTGGCACTCTGAATATAAACTTCCGCATTGAAAGAAATCGCCTGATAAAGTCTACGCTCCGGCCGTCGCTACATAGTGCCGTATCAGGTTTAGACCAATACCAACTAGTATTGCAAAACCGATTCAGCCAGCTGGAAACCACTGAGGACGTTGATCAATGTGCCAACAACATCACGGATATTATCCGAGAGGTGGGCAAGGCATTCTGCCAGCCAAAAAGTGGTGGTAAGGCGTCCAGAATCTCGGCAGAGACAGCTGATCTAATGCGACAGAGACGGGAGATGTCGGTGGATTCGTCGGATTATAAACCTCTCAATAAACGTACAAAAAAGCAAATACGCTTTGATATACGCCAAAGCCGCACTCGAGAAATCGAAGATGTGATTAGGCGGAATAAAGGATCGAAGGTATTTGCTAAGCAATTGGGAAGGAGTCATCTGACGAAGCTGACGACATCTGATGGTCGCATTGTCTCATCTAAACCGGATCTGCTCGTTGAAGCTGAGGACTTTTACGGACGCCTGTACTCATCACATGCACCGAAACCCATATCTCTCGCTGCCGATGATAGACGTGCAAAGTTAACCCGCCACTTCACTGATGAGCTACCGGACATCGAGATCTTTGAGATTGAGGCGGCTCTTGAGCAGCTTAAGAACAACAAGGCCCCGGAGACGACGGTATTACAACTGAGCTTCTGAAAGCTGGAGGACGCCCTGTCCTGGACCAGCTCAGAGGGCTATTTAATGCTGTACTTTAGAAGGGTACAACGCCGACAGCGTGGTCTAGAAGTGTTGTTGTCTTGTTTTTCAAGAAAGGTGATAAAACACTCTTGAAAAACTATCGACCGATATCACTTCTGAGTCACGTCTACAAGTTGTTCTCAAGAGTCGTCTCAAATCGTCTCAGCCGTAGATTTGACGACTTCCAACCTTCGGAGCAGGCCGGGTTTCGGAAAGGCTTCAGTACCGTGGACCACATTCACACCTTGCGGCAGGTTGTACAGAAAAGTGAAGAGTACAATCGCCCCCTTTGCCTTGCGTTTGTGGATTACGAAAAAGCCTTCGACTCTATCGAGACCTGGGCTGTTCTCGAGTCACTTCAGCGATGCCAAGTCGATTGGCGATATATCGAGGTGATGAAATGTTTGTATACAGCCGCCACGATGACCGTCCAAATCCAGGACGTCCAGACAAAACAAATCCCATTGCAGCGTGGAGTGAGACAGGGAGACGTTATTTCTCCGAAACTGTTCACTAACGCTTTAGAGGACGTTTTTAACACACTGGACTGGAACGGACGGGGCATCAATATTAATGGCGAATACATATCACACCTTCGGTTTGCGGATGACATCGTTATTTTTTCTGAATCGCTGGAGGGATTAACGGAGATGCTGCAGAGCCTAGCTGATTCTTCCAGACGTGTGGGCTTGGGGATGAATTTGGATAAGACCAAAATCATGTTCAATTCATTCGTAAGCCCGGCACCGGTTTCCATCGACAATGTTAGCATCGAAGTTGTTCACGAGTACACCTACCTGGGACAGATCGTTCAGCTAGGCAGAAACAACTTCGATAAGGAAGCTAACAGAAGAATGCAGCTGGGCTGGGCAGCATATGGGAAGCTTCGTCACATCTTCGAGTCGTCACTGCCTCAGTGCCTTAAGTCCAGGGTCTTCGACCAGTGCGTCCTTCCAGTCCTCACTTACGGGGCCGAAACGTGGACTCTTACAAAAGGTCTCGTTCACAAACTCCAAGTTACTCAGCGAGCTATGGAAAGGGCTATGCTCGGAGTTTCTCTGATGGACAAAATCCGCAATCAGGATATCCGTCGAAGAACCAAGGTCACCGACATAGCAACGAGGGTAAGCAAACTGAAGTGGCAGTGGGCGGGACATGTTTGTCGAAGAGCCGATGGCCGATGGAGCAGACGAGTCTTGGAGTGGAGACCGCGAACGACTCGCCCGGTGGGCCGCCCTCCCGCCAGATGGACCGACGATCTAAAGAAAGTGGCGGGAAGTGGTTGGATGCGGAGAGCTGAGGACCGAGTATGGTGGCGCGAATTGGGGAAGGCCTATGTCCAGCAGTGGACGACTATGGGCTGATGATGATGATGATGATGATGAGATGGAGGATATCCGATATATCAACTACTTTTAGGTCATAGGTATATTGTTTTGGAACCTGGAGGATGGATTAAGGAGGCGAGTATCGGGTACGAAAACGAAACCCTCATTACCTTCCATTATAAACTTAAATGATTTGTACAAGCTTTCATCGAAATACCTGCTAGTAATTCGAAGAACCGATATATTTATTTTTTGGAGTTTGACCCAATATAGGTACTTCATCTTTTCCGGATTCACATTCTCCCTCTGGAAACTATGGGTTTAGTTTAACGACATCTTGCTTTGTATTATTATTGGGCTCCGATGACTGAAATATAATTCATAACATACATTTTTATTAAAGAACTATGAACATTGAACATGAATTTCAAAAAATATAGGTACGGTTTAAATGTAAATAATCGTAACTAACATCCACAGTACCTAAGTAACGTATAAAGAGTATAAAAGGCTATAATTAACTTAAATTTTACGTTCATGAGCCATTTAAAATATCGCCACCAAACACAATTTACAAATGTCATGCGACAGATTATTATTATGACAGTTTGACATTTTCATATTAAAATGTCCTATCTCTTTAATCTTTATACTACGTGACCGAGACAAAGTTATCGTGACTAGAGATGTTTCATTTTTAAAGCTTGCTGTTCACTCATCATTCAACATTATTTATACCGATTCAGTGTTGAAAAGTTAGTCCCACACATAAATGGCAATACTTGTTATGTCGCCCGCGGGATGACTCTTTCGCATGGAACTAATTTCTCGAGCTGTTAACTTGTGCTACCAAAATCGAGAAAATGACGGCTAGAAATATAAATTTGACAGCCGCGACATGGGTTTGTCGCAGCGCGAGCTATCTCGCGCTCAATGATGTGCTGACCGGGAGGGTGTATTCTTCGATAACATTTAGGTACGTTTAATTTAGCAATCTCTGGTTCCTGCTACAAGAGTATCGAGGTATACACATCACTAGGCATCAGTGTCGCCTATGAAGACTCGAACAGTCATCGTTGCAGAGATGGGCATTATTCGAATAAATTTTTATCGGAACAATTATTCGAATAAACAATAATTCACGATTTCTTTATTCGCGAATAAATTAGTCACGAATGATTTATTCGCGAATAAATCAGCCACGAATGAATTATTCTGCTGGTTTTTAAATGACGAATGATTTATTCGTTATTTTCATTCGAATAAATCTACGAAAAACATATTTTTTCTGTTGCATTATATTAAATTAAACAACATCAAGCATAATATTTAACATAAATCGTGAATACTGTAATTTGTTCTAAGTTCTAGCACGCTAAAGAATGTTAAGGGTTACGGGTAATATATGTATAAACCCAGGTAGTAAGTATAATTAGCGAGACGAGTGGCGAACGGAGAGGTGGCGGGCGGCGACGGGTGGTGGTGGGTGCCTAGGTGGCGACGAGTGGTGGTGAATGGCGATGGGTGGTGGTGTGTGGCGACGGGTTGCGGTGGAGGGAGGCGGGTGGCGACCGGGGGTGGCGGTGGGTGGAGGCGTTGGGTGGCAGGCGGCGGCGGGTGGTGGTGGGCGGCGACGGGTTGCGGTGGGGGGAAGCGGGTGGCGACCGGGGGTGACGGCGGGTGGAGGCGTCGGCGTCGGGTGGCAGGCGGCGGCTGGTGATGGTGGGTGTCGGCGGGCGAAGGCCGGGGATGGCGGGCGGCGGCGGATGGAGGCGGGCACCCGCCACCTCCAGCCACCTCCCATCGTCACCCGTCACCACCCACCTCCCCCCGCCATCGCCCGCCACCCCCGGCCTTAGCCCGCTGCCACCCGTCGCCACCTACCACCACTCGTCGCCACCCATCACCACCCGCCGTCGCCCGCCACCCAACGCCTCCCCCCACCGGAACCCGTCGCCACCCATCACCACCTGTCGCCATTCACCACCACTCGTCGCCGCCCACCACCACCCGTCGCCGCCCGCCACCCCCGGTCACCACCCGCCTCCCCCCACTGCAACCCGTCGCCACCCACCACCAGCCGTCGCTGCCCGCCACTCCCGGTCGCCACCCACCTCCCCCCACCGCAACCCGTCGCCACCCATCACCACCTGTCGCCATTCTCCACCACTCGTCGCCACCCACCACCACCCGTCGCCGCCCGCCACCCCCGGTCGCCACTCGCCTCCCCCCACCGCAACCCGTCGCCACCCACCACCATCGGCCGCCGCCCGCCACCCCCGGCCTCCGCTCGCCGCTACCCGTCGCCACCCACCACCACCCGTCGCCAAAGAAGTGCAGAAAGTGACTTTGTTTTAGTAATTATTCGTGAAAATTCATTCGACGAATAAATTATTCGCGATTAAATTATTCTACGAATAATCTATTCGAATAAAAATAATCATTCGACAATTTCATTCGTCATTCGCGATGATTTTTTTTATTCTTATTCGTTATTCGTCATTCGAATAAATTTTGCCCATCTCTGCATCGTTGCATACCTACCTATGTAGTCATCTCATACTCGTCGTTCTTAATTTTTTTTGTACAAAAATATTATTTATGCAAAGTAAATGTCGAAATAATCAATACTAAATCTGAAAAAAATGCCAAGATACATTTTCTTGCGTAGACTTTCATTAATATAAGGTCCTAATTTATTAGATGCAGATATTTTTACAGCTGATAGTACTCGGTCTCTGGAGTATATTAAAGCTGAAACATTATAGCTTTTACGATGTTTTTTTGGAGAAAACGGAAAAACAAATTTGTTACGTAAAAACACACTGTTTATGTGATTACTAAATGAAAACTCATTGAACAGATTCTAGTACCTCTTTTACGTACTACTTAACTGGAACTGGCCACTTCACGTCGATAAATGAAATACTTGATTGTCAATGTCATGTTATTTTCCGTTGGATTGTGTCGTTTGATGACATGACAGACAGTGTTATTGTGACATGTAATAATGCACATGATGATTTTTTTTTGACGAAATTACAATTAATTTTTTTGTTAGGAAAATGAAATCAAAAAATTTACATGAAAAGATTTCTTAATTTATATTTAAAGTTAATTATTTTAATGTAAAGTATCATGTGTTAAAATATCTGCAACTAATAAATTAGGACCTTATATATGTTTAGTCTGTATATTTTTAAACAACGATATTGATTATGGTATTAATACGATTTTGAGCTTTTGTGTTTAACTCTTTGACATTAAGATAGTTACCTACTCGAGTTTATCTATGAATAAGGCACTAAGGCACTCGACTCACCGCGAGCTACTAAGCTAGTAACTATTGGCTATAATCACGAAAAAAATATACGCACTTCCGTGTAAAAAAAGAGACACGGGAGTGCGTATCTTCATAGCTTAGTAGCTCGCGGTGAGACCAGTGCCTAAGGCAGACGTCACACTGAAGCCGCTACCCCATGCGTAGATGGTGTCAAATGGGACAGCGCTATTTATGAATATAGTATTGTTCCGTTTTTCGTTAGGTTCCAATATTTTTTTTTTAGGTTTACATGCCTGATGACCTAATATATCATGTCGGAGATCAAAGTTTCTACGTGTACTTCATCGGCCAGGGTTCCCTGGCTCTATATACCGTAAAAGGACTAGAGGTTTGTTTTAATACTTTTTCTTCATCAGGTTATGTTGACCTACCGTTCGGCATACAGTCAAGTGCAAAAATAACACCAACCACTCGTCGCCACCCACCACCACCGACGGGTGGTGGTGGGTGGCGACGAGTGGTTGTGGGTGGCGGAGGACGGGGGTGGCGGGCAGCGACGGGTGGTGGGTGGTGACGGGTTGTGGTCTGGGGAGGTGGGTGGTGACCGGGGGTGGCGGGCAGCGACGGGTGGTGGGTGGTGACGGGTTGTGGTCGGGGGAGGTGGGTGGTGACTGGGGGTGGCGGGCAGCGACGGGTGGTGGGTGGTGACGGGTTGTGGTCGGGGGAGGTGGGTGGTGACCGGGGGTGGCGGGTGGCGACGAGTGGTTGTGGGTGGCGGAGGACGGGGGTGGCGGGCAGCGACGGGTGGTGGGTGGTGACGTGTTGTGGCCGGGGGAGGTGGGTGGTGACCGGGGGTGGCGGGTGGCGACGGGTGATGGTGAGTGGCCACCCGTAACCAACCGCCTCCTCCCGCCGCCACCCACCACCCGACGCCTCCACCCGCTGCCACCCCCAGTTGTCACCCACCTCACCCCGCCGCCGCCCCCAGTCACCATCCACCTCCACAACCCGTTGCCACCCAACACAACCCGTCGCCACCCACCACCTCCCCCTACCGGAACCCGTCACCACCCACAACCACCCGTCGCCGACCGCCACTCCCCGCCACCCGTCGTCACCCGACTGACCCGACTCCCCCGCTGCCACCCATCGCCGCCCACCTCCCCCGGCCTCCACCACCTGCCACCACCTGTCGTCACCCGCCCTCCCCCTGCCACCCGTCACCGCCCTCCTCCCCTCGGCGACACCCACCACCCCCGGCCTCCTGCCGCCTTCCGCCACTCCCGGGCTCCGCCACCTGCCGCCACCCGTCGACACCCGCCTCCCCCCGCTGCCACCCGTCACCGCCCACCTCTGCCCGGCGCCACCCGCCACCCCCGGCCTCCGCCACCTGCCGCCACCCGTCGACACCCGCCTCCCCCCGCTACCACCCGCCACCCCCGACCTCCACCCGCCACCCTCGGTCGTCGCCGCCCGCCTCCCCCGGCGGCTAGTCACACAGCGGTGCTGCAGCGTGCGCCACCGTTGCGTGCATAGCTCTGCAGCTCTGCGTGCACAGCTCTGCGTGCGCAGCTCTCGGTGTGACATGGGTGCCGTGCACGCCACGCAACGCGCACGTGCACGTACACGCATCTGGTGTGAGTCACACCAGTGTGACCCAGCCTTTAAATTTAATGAATATACGTGAATTTATCCGTTTTCATAGTTTTAGTTTACGTAACTATTATGGTTGTCATATCGCTACCCCATTTGTTACATTTTCGGGTTAATTAAATTTGGATATCAGTGTTACAATGTTCAAATTTATAGTTGTACATTTCTTTACCGCCGTGTGGTGACGGCAGGAAGAATACATTTGTCACCACCCCAACTCCTTCGGGTGTCGTAAGAGTCGACTAAGGGATTGAAGTGTCACTGACCATTATCTGATAAAAGATTGATGATGGGCAGCAGCGTCATCATAGTGGACACATTACTGCGATCGCCAATCCGCTTGCCCAGCGTGGCGACTATGGGTATTTACCTCCTAATGCGCTTATACGCATAGTTAATAGGAGAGGAACGGTGTAGGGTTTATTAAGCGTTAAATAATTTTTACATAGCTATACAAAACTTAAACAATAATATAAAAATTACATGTAATTGCAAAAAAAAACTAAATACAATAAAAAACTACAATAAATCTTATAAAACTACCTTAAACTAAAGGTCTGAACTATATTTACAGATATCCCCAATGCCACTCCCATTTGGTAAACTGCCCATAAGGCTGGCTAATAGGAGAGGCCTACGTCCAGCAGTGGACTATCATAGGCTGATGATGAAGATGATGATGACATTTCTTTATCGGGGATATGTTTCACTATAATTTCAATTTAATCTGACCATTCTTGCCACAGGCGCTGCATGTTCAAGACGGCGATTTATTCGGCGGGTTGGCGGTGATAAACGCCTTCTCCAGACGAGTGACTACAGTGGTCGCCATTGAATTCTCGCACGTGTATAAGATAAGCATAGAAAATTTGAGGTTATTGTTTTAACTGTTTTCGAACCTAAACTGAATCGCATTTAAGAGTTCATGGTAGCCCCGCAGAAATTTATTTAGGCAATGAGTAATAATAAATCTCTCTCTCTCTCTCTCTCTCTCTCTTCCTGGCTATGTATCCCACATGGTGGTTAGGGTGTTTCATTTTTGAAAATTGTGAAATTTTCTCTGACTTTGCTCACGCCCTAAGTTTCTCTGATATAAAAATGATATATTTAAAATTTTATTGAGATTGCATAACGTTTAGAGGTTGCACACTTTTGAAAGTGGAGCCAAAGCCCCATACATTACGAAAAAAATTACTTTGTTATAAATTCATAAAAAATAATGAACCAACACTAAAATTACTTGGGAAAGTAGATTCTATCGTCAAATATAAAAAAAGTATTTTATTCTTTAAGCACGTGTGTGAATTTACTTTAACCTTAATATGGTATTATTTATAAAGTAACCTAGATCCCGGTTTTTTACTTAATTTTAGGCCATAATTGGATGTTTACATATAGTACACTAAGCTATTATAGTTATGAATCTAGTAAAACACTGGGAATTAGGTTTTCATAAAAGTGCCCTATAAATATTTTTTAGAATTTATACCTACTTCCAAAGAATAAGTTCTCATTTTTAATATATGACATTAAATTCGACTTGTCCATTCTTTTTTAGTGTTGGTTCATTATATTTGATTAATTTATAACAAAGTAATTTTTTTCGTAATTTATGGGGCTTTGGCTTTACTTTCAAAAGTGTGCAACCTTTAAACGTTGTCCAATCTCAATAAAATTTTATATATATCATTTTTATATCAGAGAAACTTGGGGCGTGAGCAAAGTCAGGGAAAATATCACAATTTTTTTTTGCCCATACAAAAGTGAAACACCCTAATGGTGGTGGGGTCAGCCTTCTTTATTTAATAATAAATCACTCTAACTTTGGCAAATTATTGAGATCTATTAAAATACTTAGTATATTACGACACCCACGTTACCCAGGCCTAGCCAAGATACCATTCTGCGATCGTATACGATAAGCGATAAATAAATAAGTGTATGAGAATTACAGATTCGTACGAAAAGTCTCGGGACCATTTCCACACATTATTATGGTCACGTGACTATCGTATACGATTGCAATGGCATCTTATCGAGTACCCATATCGGCATCCCGCTCCAACTCATGGATTCCCTCGCCGCTGGTCGCCTTAGACCAATGTCGTGGCCGGGCCTTTAGACTTCGCATTTGATAGATAGAGTGATACTTGATGTTTCAGAGAGATAGGCAAGCTGTACCCAGCACTGCTAGATGCCATCAGGAGGGATACGGCACGGCTGTACATAGCCGTGTCCGCCATTGACGAGCTGGTCCAAGCTGACGGACTATTGTAATACTTGTAATATATAATGTAAGTTGTATCGCACAACCTGGAGTAGGCTAACGAATATAATATATTATAATGATATTATTGTGTTTCAGTTTTGTTCATTTTTGTACCATATACACGAAGCCCACGAGGAAACATTTTAACTTCGTAATCCTGAAGCTAAAATTTGCAAAAAAATGTTTTATTGACATTTAGGTCCAATCCCATTTTAAAATAGTACATTACGACACAAGTGCGAAAAACATGAAATTCGAAACGAGTGGCGATGTTTTAAAACACGATCGATAGGGAGTGTTTTAAATCGACATGAGTTACGAATTTCGTTTTTGCACGTGTTTCGTACGACGTTTTTTAGTACAGATGGCCCTCCGAAGTTTTGAACCTGACGTAAAATGACACACTTCTCGCACTAGAGCCTAAAAAAGGCACCATCTGTACTAAAAAATCGGTTTTATTGTATTCGGGCGTATTTCACAATATATAATACACCGTGTTTCACTTAACACCAAAAACCAGAAAACCGTTTGTTCAGAATCGAGAGTGGAATCGATTGAGCTATATCTTGTTGGGGGTAATATTTTTATTTTTATTTGCATTTTTAGTTATTTTTTACGTGCCCAGTCTACAAATTCGTAATACAACATTGTGCATATCGCATTGCTGAAGGTTGTATACCTTATTCCATATTTAGGGGCATTTTGGTAATACTGGCTGGTTACCTGGACGATTATTTTTTCCGCTACGAGTTTGACGTTGTTTGTCAATTTAATTTGTATGTTCATTCCGTTGATATTTCTAATTATCATGGCGTTTAGATTCACGAACGTTCAATACTGTGAAATGGTAAGAATGCTAGCACGCTGCAATGACAATGTCAATTTAGCGGTAAGGAATTATCACAAGGAGTTTGGTGCCGCCGTGTCGAATGCCACCATGGCCGCAGCTAATCAACGACTTCGGGACTACGGTTTTTTTTGACCAGCAATGGCCAGAGAAAGGCATGATGAAATGAACCCTGATTTCGAGGAGGCCATCTTAGAGTATTTTCGCGTTAATCCGACGGCTAGCACACGACAAGCTGGTCGGTTAACTGTGATCATAAGAATATTTGGAGAATTTTAAGAAGACCAGCAACACCTTTGTCACTATCGTCTGTGTCAGGAGTTCAACCCCTTAGATTATGTGCCCCGCCCGTAAACATCCGCGAACACCGTAACTTGTAAATAAAATTGTTAATAAGTTTTTTTATAATTTTTATGTGCATAGTTGGTCATTAATACTTATGTAAATATCTATGAATTGAAAGAGTTGTTTTTTATTTTCTTGCGTAACATAGTTACACTTAAATATTTCTGAGAGAGCATTCGGTCGTTCGTGTGGTATAAAATACCTACGTATAAAAACGAACAAAAGATCCCGTGTAAATAAAAGAGACATGGCGATACTCGCATGGCGGTGATAGTTCGCCGCTGCAATAGTTCATAGTTGACTCGCTCGCGGTGAGACTAGTGCCTGAAGAGCTCGTTCCCACTATGTCGGCTGTCGGGTCGATTTTCAATCGTGTGTCCGTGTCCCACTATGTAAGTCGTCGGGCCGATTTATAAACGGGTGTCGGCGTATTGTTCAATCAGTGGCTGCGACGGGCGGGCGCCTGAGGGGGTGCGGCGCGGGCGGAGTCGGCCCGACACCCGACAAAATGTGAACATTCGCCATATTGACTAGCACGCGAGCGAGATCCGACACTATTTTTATCGGGCTGGATGGGCTGGCAAAACGGACGACATTTTATGTCGGCTC
This sequence comes from Thaumatotibia leucotreta, assembly GCA_025490895.1. NCBI lineage: Eukaryota > Metazoa > Arthropoda > Insecta > Lepidoptera > Tortricidae > Thaumatotibia > Thaumatotibia leucotreta. Next base: position 5,234 of record JALPQI010012837.1, on the reverse strand, counting down.
CGACACAAAATCGTTGTCGGACGAGTGTGAACAGCAAATAAAATGTTCTGTCACCGGAACGGCCCACATCCGACATAGTGGGTTCGAGCTCTTAGACACTGGTCTCACCGCAAGCTACTAAGCTATGAATTAACGGCTATAAACACGAACAAAAGATACACACTCTCGTGTAAAAAAAGAGACACGGCCCTTCAGCCCTTCACAACATTGGCCGAATATAGGATATCATACGGACGCAGCTATACAAGTTCTAAAGTTGCGTCCCGTACGATCGCCCATGTTCGGCAACTGTGGAACTGTGGAGAAGGGCCTTTAGACTTCACTTTCTGTCCGCTCGTCTGTGTGTCCGCTTGTCTGTAACCAGGTTGTTATTTTATGAGCTGTGATAGCTAAACAATCGATTTTTTACAGATATAATGTTAACATATTCCTGTTGCCACAGATACACCACCATACAAAACCATTAGGGAATATTTCGCACATTGCGTAGAAGGCACTCCAGTTGGCGTATTTGCGTTATGACTCTCGCTTCCACCTGTATACTAATGGGAGCAAGAGGCAAAATGCAAATACATACGCCAAGTGAAGTATCAGCATTAGCAAGCAGTCATAACGGATAGTGTCATAATCAGGCTCCGGTTTTATACATGCAGCTACAATTTACAAGCGGCAGTCTCTTTCTAACTTACTTTGCTAAAAAGAGATTGCTGCTGGTGGTAAAAAGAGACAGAAATATTCCCAAATGTTATGCATGACTGAAAAGACTCTTGTTCCATACCTACATTTGATAAGAACAAGTCTTTTTAATTCTAATGAAACTGACCTTTTAACAAACTTTTTATTAGAAGATATGTCTTTTTCTTAGGAGCGACATGTCAACTGACCGTTTTCAAATAAACCCAGTGACATCACAGGTATTCAGAAACAGAAAACGTACGTACATCTCTCTTTGTCACCGAATTTAATTGGTAAGCAAGATAAGGATAGTTGTATAATAAATGTTGTACTACATCTATGCTTTAGTCCTTAATCCTTGGTGCAACTCACAGATAAAATATAGGGAAGATTCCGTGTATTAAGACATACATGAACAAACTATTGTCATCCTTCACCCCATCTCAAGACGTATTCCATAAGGAAAAAGAGACAAATAAAGTAGCTCTACTTGGTCGTGAACTCCATCAACGACTCCATTTTCTTGAACAATGCTACCAACCTGACTAGATAAAATGTCATTACTATTAGTGATGTCCAGTCTTCAATCGTATACTTTTATCGTCAATAATAATATTTTTACCAAATTAGGTAGCGAATACACTAGGAACAAACCTTATTTCCTACTCAAAATCACGATCTTCTTCGATCGTGATTTCAAAATCTACATTTTAGGATAAAAATAAAATCACAAAGTTAACGAAATATTTTCTTTAATTAAAATGTCATAATGAGGGTTTCCTAAAACGTATGCCACTAGTTGGCGCCACTTAGCCGTAAGGTCCCGCTAAGAAACACAATTATCTAGCCCCAAAGAAAGACTGAGTAAATGTTTTTTTTTTTTTTTTTTAAATAAAGTTCAAATTTTTTTATGTATTTTTTTTAACTCATACAAAATATTTAAACCAGAAACTATAAACATAGAATTTAGACAAGTTTCTGGACTTGCTCCCGCCCTGGTGATTTCAGAAAACTCTCATTATAACATGTTTTATGGACTTATCATTCCTTAAAGCATACCTAACAATTTTGGTATGACATGACAAGTATCACATGAGCGTCATTATTAAACTAAACTTAATTTACTTGCTGGTTGACATGACATTGGATGATTATCAAATATGGTGGGTAGTACGTCAGAATGTAATCCCTTATGCGCGTACCCTTGCCTGAAACAACAGCTTAAAATTGTGCGGAGCATATTTTTGAATACTCTTTAGGGTACCAGTCGTCTGCCTTTTTGATATTTTTGACCCATAATAGCCTTTGTTCAGTGTCCAGTGGAAACCTGTTGGACATTAAAAACATCGATTCATTTTTGAGTTGACTATCAATACATTTATCGATATCACGATCGGTCTCTTAAGTACCACACTATGCGATACAAATGTTTGAATCCCACTATTTATAATTACATTACGAATGTAAATACAAATGGTTTAATCACAAAACTACACATATGTATCCGACAACAAATATTGAATAAGATTTTCAGTTACTTTTACCTTAATAAGGTTCGAAATCTTAAAATTCAAGTCAAAACTAAATTGCCGGTGAAACGTAATGTCTTTATTTTGTTCATTCAGGTAACCTTGGCGGTTTTTACACCCTGGAACCACACAAGTCATCACTTTTATCACATTCCGTGCACTTATCGAACAGAAATATACATGAAAAGCTTTATTTTAATCACTTTTACTATTTGCGGTTTAGGTGCACTAGTATACCCAAACAAAGATCGTTGACAGGCATTGCCGGCGTCACCCACAGATAAAATAGACTCGGTCTATCAATTTTATATGTCTATGGTGCAACTGGCCTAATTTGAAAACGCTCGAGTGTCATAAGAAATCGAACTCGTACCTAATTACAACTTACAACCTTGTCATTTTTAATGCTGGGTTAAGTTTGCTTAGCTGTCCAATTTGAAGTTCACTGTGACAAAGCTTTAAAGTGGTTTTCAGCGACATAGCTGTCTATTGGTAAGTCTTATGTCGTTGCAATAATGTACACAAATAAATAGATTCAAGGTTTATGATGGCAGCTAGCAATTGTTTTATTGAGTGTAGAGTTAAAAGTCGACTAGAGCTGTACAGAAAATCAAACATCCAATAAAAAAACAAATAAACAGCAGATTAAAAAAAGAATACTATAGATAAGTTTAAAAAAATAAAAATCTGTTGGGGTGTCTGAGGTTTTGAGTGTTACCAGAAACACCGTGTATATGTATTTTTTTTTGTATTTGTGGCGTAGGTTTAAGTATATCTACGAATTAGTATTCATTTATAAACCTGGACTAGAAACTACAACTCCGTCAAAAATGCCTTTATTATTGTATAAGACATAATTACGACGATAGACGTACCTACCCATAACTAAATAATTCACTGCAAAATATTAATTATTATCTTTGAAACTAGTTCGAATCCGGTAAACTTCATATGACACTTTAAAATCTAAATATGATCAGCAGGGATCGGACAAATGTGCGTCATTCAGAGTTGGGCAAAAAGTAATATGATTACTCCTTCAGATTACTTTTATATGTGTACTTTGTAATATTTATTACATGTAGAAGTAATCATATTACTTTTTGCCCAACTCTGGCGTCATTGTTTGCAATAATATGGACGTGACTCCAAAATTGATTAAATGAAATAATCAAACTAATAATTTCTTGAAATTTGATTTCGAATCTTTAATGTGACTATTTAAAAAGGTTTTTATAGTTACCGGTGTCAAAAATGTAATTTTCTGAAAATGATTTTTTTAAATGATTAATTATTCAATCAACTTTGGAGTCAAGTCCATATTATTGCGAACAATGACGCACATTTTTCCGATCTCTGATGATCAGGCTTACACCATTCAGATCCTCCCCTTTACAGAATGTTACGAACACTAAGTTTTCCTTTTATATCCACCATTCATCTCTTTTAGCACAGACTAGAAACAGGCTACAAATTGGCAGAATATAATTCATTTTCAGAACCCAAAAAATTTAAATTCGATAAATACGAAGAGCGAGACTATTGGTTTCACAAATAAATGAAATAAAGTTAATTACTTAATGGACGGCGCAGCTACTTTCATCCTGAATTGTTTGACTGGAGACCGCCGTCTATTTTAGTTATGATAGATCGACATAAAATGAAGGGTCCACGGAAAAAACATGTCCAAAGCTTAAAAAAATCACGGCATATTCACACTTTATTCTGTTTAAAGTAAGGTGGTTTTTCCTTCTGTAATTTTAATTAGCTAGACGTGTTCTTTCCGTGGGGACTTCAAATGTGGTCTACCACTTTTAGGCTTTATTCAGTGGTAACAAAGTCGAAAAAAGGTAGCCCAAATTTTTGTTGACTGTTTCAAGCTGGTTTGTACTCTTTGTTTGCCTGTCTACCTCGTTGCCGTTGTAAAATAATAATATTAAGCCAACCTTCATTACCATAGCCCATCACTCATTTTCATTTAGTCACCTGACAACCAAAACGCACTATAAAGACTGTCACTACTCGAAGCGTCATCGTATGTTAATATCGATTCAGAGCTGAAATACGAGCTTTAGTTCAAGTAGGTATTTGTTCAGCATGAGCCTATGATAGTCCACTGGTGGACGTAGGCCTCTCCTGCATCTTAAATATGCGTATGGATGCATTAGGAGGTAAATGCCCATAATCACCACGCTGGGCAATTGGATTGGCGATCGCAGTAATGTATCCACTATGATGACGCTGCTGCCCATCATCAATATTTTATCAAATAATGGTCAGTCACACTTAGTCCCTTTCTTATCTCTTGGTCGACTCTTATGACACCCGCAGGAGGAGTTGGGGTGGTGTATTCTTACTGCCGTCACCACTGGAAATGGAACATCAATTATAATTATAAAATGATAAATCAATTATAAGATAAGATAATATAAGAAATGACATATTGTGTAAATGAATACGAAATTGTACTGCGTCACACGGCCGAGGTATTTGTTACAGTTAGTTTTCACACTCAGTCGCTACCAACTAGCATTCAAAACTTACAAATGAAGTCCCAAACTGTTGGTTTTTTCGGATTCTTTTGGAAAAAAAGAATGAAATTTTCCAGTTTAATTTCAAAGCCTAAACCAATATCGATTAGTTCTAATTTTCACTTACATCAGGGGAAAACGATATCATCGAGGAAAAAAGCAACTGAAATAGATGGTAGGAGTGACAGTGATACTGACAATGATTGTTCCTTTAAACATTTGAAAAAGAGCGAAAGAAACCGAAAGTTTGATAATTATCGACATCTTTACCGCTCTCTAAGCTAAACTCTGAAAGCCGTAAAATTAAATTTACTTATGAAATGAAAATACATGTTCGTAAAATCTTTAACATAATAAATAGATACTTACTCCAATGTTTTAGGAAGGAACACTCCTAGAATACTCCAGTCGCCATCAGATATACCGGAGCGCCCAGGATGCTCACAAATATCTTAGCACGCCTCTATCATGGTTTCGGGATATCAGGGTGCTTAGACAA
>JALPQI010012836.1:0-40654 GCA_025490895.1 Thaumatotibia leucotreta | reverse complement strand
AAGTCACTATCACTACACGCCCATTAATGGAGACCTAGGCTCTCCGAAACATTTCTCGCGTTAGAGACTAACCCCCTTATTCATAAACGTTTGTTAACTTAACAAGCCGCTAATAATTGTTTGTCCCTTTTGCTCTTATGGACACATTGTTAAGACCGAAAGGGACAAACAATTATTAGCGGCTTGTTAAGTTAACAAACGTTTATGAATAAGCGGGTAAATACGCGCGAGTTTAACTTTTTCATTATATTTATAGTTATTATGTCTCACGGAAGTTTAGATACATAAATGACTCAATGATACTCAGGATAATAGCCTAACAGCTTAGGCCCCTACCACCATTTGAGTATAAGTATTCGAAAATGGTAGATTAAGTATTATGTTGGTATCTACATGATCGTAAATTAAAGTACCTATTTAAATAACATTTCTAGCCATAAAATTAAAATACAGATGCATTAAATAAATTATTTAATTCAACATTACTACGATAAACATTATTGATGAGATGTAAGTAGTTCAAAAAAATACGTAATATTTATTTCGATGCTTCTTCATAATCTTTGATCATTCGTGTGAACTTGAATTCACTATAATTGCAAACCAATCAAAAACCAATAAAAGTAAAATCTACAGCGAATCGTTTCTATTGACTGCGATCTTTCACTATGACACAGTTTTTTGGAGATCTTTGCCAATAATAAAATGTAATCTTCACACGCAGACACATTATTTATGTTATGGCAAATATATAGTATTTGTATTTTATTTTGTATTGGTACCTAATTTTACCTATCGACGAAAATAATACACATAGTCTGCATGCTTTAATTACCTGAAACAATAAAACAGAAATATTATTAGTAAATGATATCAAATTATCCATATCGTTCAGGGTTTACCCTATAACGCTATTTCCAGTGTAATATAGTCCATTTCAATACGAAGCCCCGATGCCACTCGAAACTTTTGTCATTTGATTGTTCCACTACAAATTGGCACGTGTAGTAAACCGATGTATGCATAAAATATCACGCCACAAAAAGGCCTGGCCAGGTTTCTTTTGTTATCACTGTTCCTATGGCTGACGCCTAATGACTTTGTTAAGTGGAATCGGGCTTCGTATTTGAAATGGACTTTACTATTTCGATTTTAGTTCCTGTTCACACTAGCGATTCACTTGGGCGATTTCTATATAAAATTGCACGCGGCGAACTCGCGGCGATATCGCCGCGAGCAAGTTTTGTATAGAAATCGCTTTTAAATCGCCCGAGTGAATCGCTAGTGTGAACAGGCCCTTACTGGATCCGCTCGAATGGCGGGTCGCCCCTAGTGATTGCTTTTTTCCGGTAACATTCCCAACACGTTATCCATCTAAATTAGACAGAACAAATAGTCCACACCGTCCATTCAATTTCCATCCAATATTTCCTTCACTTTCTAATCCCTTTGCGCACTGATTAATACAAATTACTCACATTTCAAAATGGCTAATTACCATTACATCGCCACTTGAAAATAATCCTTTCTACCCGGACTCAAGGTTGGATTTGAAACGGAAAAACGGATAAAAAGGTCTTTTTAAAAGGTCTTTCATATTACTATAGTCAGCAGATGAAGTGGCTCAGATCTACCCTTCGTGGCTATTTGAAAACCCCCTTTGAATGCCTCATCCTCTAAAGGTGCATTCAGACCAAACGAGCATTCGCTATTCTAACCCCCTACTCTTCGAAATTCGATCGTTACAGAAAACGTGATTCGTTGATTTCGTAGAGTGGGGGATAGAACAGCGAATGCTCGTTTGGTCTGAATGCACCTTCAGCCATATGCTGTTATTCTCATAATACGGCCATTTTTTTTCAAAGTTGCCTCCCCCCTCACTTTTTTATAACATAGGTATTTTATGACTTAATTCAACTCCGACTCGTGAGCCCTTTCGATCGTAATAGGAAAAAAAAATTGTCCCGAAGCTTAAATATGTACCCAAATTTTTCGACTTTTCCCTTCCGTTATCGCCATACAAAATGGTAACGGAATGAAAAAATCTTTAAAAATGGCTCCTATCAGGATCGAAAGAGTGGATATCATATATTAGCCCTTTACGTACGGGGCCATAATATTTGCTGTTGCATTGTTTGACTTGATACCATTACATACGTATAACTATAATTTGTCGTGGTAGCAACTCTGGTTGACACCCGTAGGTAAAGGGTTAAAAGTTCCAAATCCAAAAACAAAGTAGTGGGGGCAACTTTGAAGAAAAATTGTCCAGTAAGACAACAGTGTCAAGATAATTTTGAGCACTTCAACTGACTTTTGCTGCGGACTGTATGTACTTAACCAATAAATTAGCTTCGATTGACAAATACGCGAACATAACCGCACCTGCGTGCGCACTACATTGCTTCCAGTTCCAGTTCCAGATAACCAGAGTATCATGCGACTTGAAACTTATTAATTACTTAAACCGTATTAGGAGGCCAAGTACAAGTAATTTAAAGGTATTGTGTACTGTCGTGTGGATGCTATTAGGACAAACGATAAGATGAGATAAGGAGGCTGAATACGATTCCCGAAAATCCTGCGCCTCTACCGGTAGTCGGCCTGTTTCCATGAGTTGGAAAATAAACGAAACGTTGTTGTCAGTTGTCAGCCTCCGTAGCCTAGTTGGTAGTGACCCTGCCTACGAAGCTGGAGGTTCCGGGTTCGAATCCCGGCGAGGGCACTATTTGTGTATTTATTTATCACAAATATTTGTTCCTTGGTCATGGCTGTCTATGTGTTTAAGTGTATCTATGTGTATCTATCTATTATATATATCGTCGCCTGGTACTCGCATCACAAGCCTTAATTGAGCTTACCTATACCTTGGGACTAGGTTGATTTGTGTAAAGATGTCCAAAAATATTTATTATTATTAAACGAAACGTTAGGTTTTGCTTCGATACGTAGTGCATTCTATCGCGTTCACACTGACTGACACAGATGTCATATATACCATAGATCAAGCAAACGTATCTACTTAGCGTGTCAAATGAACTCAGTAAAATCTACTGAGTTGTCCGTCTTTAATCGCAGCTTGCAGCTTTCGGGCATCAAAGGACCCCGGGCCTAAAGTATGGAAAATGTGGTTTCAGTCAAATCTTCTGAAATTTTGATATGTTATAGATTTCAGTGCCCTGAACAAAAAACTCTATGGGTGCTACCACGGTTTCCGGGTCCCTTTCCATGTTCTGCTCGATTTTGTACCAGATAACAAACTAGTACTTAGTTCTACTTCGGGTCTATTTATTTAAACAATTGACATTAGTTTGAAACTTTTTCGTGATAATGCTGGTTAGTTAAAGACATAAAACGTCTACAATGTCAACTTCATACGCACGTGATTGACTTATCGTTTATAGCTAAATGTGTGATTCTGTAATATACCTATACTTAACATTAAATGTAATAATTATGAACTCATTCAAACATTAGAAAATATGGCGCTACTTTTAAATAGAGGACATTGCTTCGTATGTAATAATGCTGTTGTTTTTCGTGCACTGCTGCGGATACCTACCAGAAAACAACGAAGAAAAAATTCAATCTGCTATTTCGTTCAGAGAATCTATGAACAACATGCCGGCTGAGTTCAACAACGAGTCCCGTGTGTGTATTAATTGTGGCCGATTGCTGAACTCAGCCGGCATTGTATGTAGCATTTTATGTGTTTAACTAACCAGCATTATCACAAAAAAGGTTCAAACTAATGTCAATTGTTTAAATAAATAGACCCGAAGTAGAACTATGTACTACTTTGTTATCTGGTACAAAATCGAGCAGAACATGGAAAGGGACCCGGAAACCGTGGTAGCACCCATAGAGTTTTTTGTTCAGGGCACTGAAATCTATAACATATCAAAATTTCAGAAAATTTGACTGAAACCACATTTTCCATACTTTAGGCCCGGGGTCCTTTGTAAGTTGAAGTGAACAAAAACATTTTCAAAAAACGCAAAAAATTATGAATACTCAAGGGCCTGAGACATATTTAAAATCATAGGCAAGTAACAACTTCAGTACAAAATGTGACACGCTCGGCCGCCATACAAATGAATGAACTTGTTTCTTCTATCTAAATCTAATTCTGTGCTGACTGATATTGGAGCGACCGTGAACGGTACGTATACGATTAAAACCTAACGTTACCGATACTTGCAAAGTCAAGATACGGCTACGCTATACATACCTCGCCAAGCTATCAGAATCGCCGATCGACTCTCGCGCATTTTTTCTCGGCGCGCGCACGAACGAAATGGAAAGTAACGCCGGATGCTGCTTTCCAATAGTCGCCATTATCTATTCGATGAAATAATCGCTGCTCAAATATGATCGATTGCGCGGGGACATCGGAAAGTAAAGCCTTGTCGATATCAAATGTCCGTTGTAGGGTCGTTCCGTGACTTCTGTTTGACGGATTGGCTGGAGATGTTGGCGTTTTCGCTTCTATCAGAGATGTCATCGAAATAAGAAAAATGCGCGAAATAATGTAGTCATGAAAGTCAGACGGTTGAGAAATCATAATAAAAAAAATATAATTTAAATTTCATAATTCAATTATTTTATTTATTTTAACTTCATGTATGAGCCTTGCTTTTCTACACACATTTTTAACGATTTGTCAGTAGATTTTTTATTATACATATCAAAAATCAACTACGGAAATGTATACAAAAAGCAGATTGTAAAATTTTATTTTATGAATAAATGTTTGAATTTGAATTGAAACTCCGGAACCCTAAAAAATACCAATTTTAGACCAGTATACATATGATAAAGTCATCCTAAACAATATCGAGCTACTTAAAGTATCCAATGTTGAATCCTCGTGGCCGCTCGTCATTCGTAGATTTGTACAGTCGACGTCAAAGATATCACTACGGTTTATATGCCAAAAGATATTGACATGACTTTATTGCCTTAACATTAAGGTCGTGTAAATATATTTTTGGCACCGTAATGATATCTTTTACTTCGACTGTACAAAAACCCGTTCCGTTAAAAATAAACGACTCATAAGTTTCATACAAACTTACAACATCGACGACAGCTGCATTAAGTAATAAAAAACACTCGTCAAGTCGTCACAGAATTTCTCTATTAAATAATATACGCTTTCTTGTTCAAGTGTCTCAAGTGAAAGACTTTCTTCTGCACTTGCATCGTTTTTAAATTATACAACGGTTACGTAACTAGTTATTAAAGCCGGCTGTCATCGCTGGCGTTTGAAATCATTGGATTAAGGTGGTAAATAATGGTGTAATGATAATCTTTATTTTAGTGACGAGTTAACTAAAGGGGAATGAACTTAAATGTGTTGTTGCCTAACTAGATGAGCAATCCTCAAAAACTTTGTACATTTGGAAGATCCTCCACACTTCCCAAAATGTCCCAAAAAGTTTGTATGGAAGCTCTATACAGTTTTGGTAACAATAAAGGGTATACATATAAGGGCATATAACAATATTTTTTTTTTTTTTTTGTGTAATAATTGTGTTAGATTTTAATATTATTTAACGTATTTGTAAGTATATTTGTCATGTGTTATTATTGACATTAAATAATTTGAATTGAATTGTATCATACAAAAATTCTGGAACATTTTGAGAAATGTGGTGGATCTTGTTCAGCAATGTAAAAAATCACTTTAGAACTTCGAAAATTAAATTTCCAGAAATCATTTGTTTAATGGAAGGCCCCCCACAAGATGGAGCGACGACCTGGTAAAGGTTGCGGGTGTCCAATGGATGCGGACAGCTCACGACCGATCTTTGTGGAACTCTCTGGGTGAGGCCTATGTCCAGCAGTGGACGTCAATTGGCCGATGATGATGATGATGATGATTTGTTTAATTATTCATTTCATCAACTTTGGTGTTATGTCCATATTATTGCGAACAATGACACACATTTATCCGATTTCTGGTCATAAACTAGGTACCCTTTTACCAAACTGCCAAATTGGCTTCATCATTCCTGTTATGCACCATACATATAACTTGAGACGTACATTGGGAAGACTTAACTTTCGTTACAACCTGTACCTCTAACACGATGCAAGTTGACATGCGTTTGCGCATATGAAGCAGGAAAGTGAGAGCGCCCGTCAATCGATTGTTGTCGCATTAGATAACACGTGCTTTTTATTATAACTCGCACGCATATCAAAAAATTCCAACCAACGACCCTATAACAATGTATGTAAAGTTCACTATTTAGATAACTGTTGGCAATGGTTTCACGTCTTTATAAGGCACGCATTTTCCGACAAAGTTATTGGTGCTGTTGGCGTTGCGTGTCCGAAAATTGAAATGTTTTCTATAAGTCACGATTTTTTTACTCATGACCAAAAAACTCTATAAGCAATGTGTCTGCGAAAGGCCGTAGCAAGATAGGGGAAGAAGATATGCCCTTTTGGAATTCAACGCTGTTTTTTTTCTATAATTACTTAATCTAGTAGTACAATTGTGCAAAGTTTTGTCAAAAAAATCATGTGGTTCAGCTGGAAAATAATAAAATCCGAAATATTAAAAAAGTATATGACAGAAATGTTAAAGATAGAGACTCAATACTTTCTGAGAAAATACTTACTTTTACGAGTAAGTTGACTAAAATGAAATAAAGATAGTATGATAAAGTTCAATACTTTTAGAGAAATATACTTTTATAATATTTCGGATTTTATTTTTTTCCAGCTGAACCACATGATTTTTTTTTGACAAACTTTGCACAATTGTACTACTAGATGTAAGTAATTATAGAGAAAAAAACAGCGTTGAATTCCAAAAGGGCATATCTTCTTCCCCTATCTTGCTACATCCTTTTAGTAAGTACAAGGTGCTCAATAATATAGCAGTTATTTGCCTATTTAAATAACTAAACGTAGGTAATCAAAGCAAGTAAATGCCAACAGTAAAATCATCATCATCAGCCTATGATAGTCCACTGCTGGATGTAGGCCTCTCCTATTAACTATGCGTATAAACGCATTAGGAGGTAAATGCCCAAACAATAAAATAAAGACATGTTATTTGCTTATTGCACAGATATCTCGTTTTACCTGCCGACGACTAAAGAGCACAATCATACAAAATAAAAACCAAATGGTCATTAATTCGAATCGTTCTCGTATAATGCAATCGTGTGAAAGACTTTTTCACCCATTAACGATTTTCCCATGCATCGTGTATAATCAGCCGCTAATAGAAAGCAGAACGTCTGATTTGCATGGAACATGTGAAACCGGCACGGGAAAGAGATAGATAGAATTACATTGATTAGTTTAATCAAATTAATCATTAACATAAAGAGGGTTTAAAATAAAAATAGCTTTAGGCTGTCATACGTAACTAACGTAACAGGGTGCTTAGACAAGTTGCCAATCGCTAGCAGTTGCTTAAGTAATCGTCAATCGTAAACGAAAGGCAGCTAACTATCTTTGTCGTACTAATATGAAAGAGTGAAAGAGAGAGAAAACTACGATACGCTACTAAGCGTTAGTGATTGGCAACTTGGCTATAAGCATCCTGATGTTCATGTAAGATCGTTTCAAAAAAACACGCGCTTAATCTCGGTTTTTTACCGTGAGTTTCAATCCTGAAAACCATTGAAAATCAACGAGGAAGAATTATTGGACATTTGATATGACTCGATCTCGATGATAATTTCAAGACTATTTTGGAAGGCACAGGCACCATTGCAGTTTGCAGGCAATAGAGGTAGCGGCAAACTCAGACGCAATCCTCGTCTTCATCACCTGAACCATGAGATGTCCATTGCCTGCAGCTGAACATAGAACTTTCCTTTGGACCTCCTTGTGTCTGTATTTTTATATAAATGACCTGCAATCAGCGTCTCTCGGCGACCTTCATAAGGTATTCTGTCCACTTTATGGGTGGACATCCTACGCTGCGTTGCGAAGAAATAGATCAAGTTGAAGAAAATTGGGGGTCGCTTTGTATGAGATGGCCAAAAAGCTGCCTCAAGAAAAGGAATGCTGGAAATGACTCCACCGACAAAGGAACTCATGTATGATGATGAGTCACAAACATATTAAAATATGTTGTAAAAAGGATTACCTTTCGCCACATGTACTGAAGATCTTCATGATCGAAACATGTCGAGCAATTTACGTAAATCACGGGAGAAGTTTTAAAATGAAATTACTTACATACACAGAAGCCATTAACATGTCCACAACAATTTTGCTTTACTGTATATCCTATACTAGTTAAAATCTGATTGCAGGGATCCTTACAAAATTATTCTACAAAGAAAAAGTCTAAAACCAAAGCTTCGCTATAAAAAAACCCTTCCTGATGCGGTTCTTCTGCGCAGAGTTTTAAACCCACATTTACCGCAACCTACCATAACATTTTCCATTACCTTCAATATTGTAACCTTATTAGATAGCGCAGAGGTCGCAATTTGAATACTCCGATTAGAGAAGATAGGAGGTTGTGAAAATACTTGTGCGTGCGCAATGCGGAAGCGTCGACCGCAACCACTGACAGACAGACACATAATTTGTATGTACATTAACCGCGCTTTGTCGGCGAGGAAAAACAAATAATTTAATTTATGGAAAGCTAGGTATAATGATTGTAGAAATTGACTTTGGAGAGACGCTATCCAAGATTGTAACGTCAGTATTTATGAGACGATAATATTTAATACAAAATGGAGAAACATGGAATGAAAGTACTGCAAGCCTAACCAAGACGCCATTTTGCAATAGTATACGTAGCTATAAGTCACGTGACCATAATAATGTATATGTATGGTCACGTGACTTTAAGTACGAATCTGTCATTCTCATACATTTATTACTTATCGCTTATCGCTTATCGTATATCGCAGAATGGCATCATGGCTAGACCTGCTGTTATGATAAATAAAATATTTTTTTATTTGTTAAGGTTTAAGCTTTCAAGTTGGTAATGATGACAAAATTGTATTCTCAAATGTGTGATTATGGAATAATGCAACTTTAGGTTTGTTTACTTTTTTTTTGTTTTCTACTGTAGAATGGTATACGTATTTGTTACTTAGTTAGTTTTGGTTGTCAAAACGATACATGTAACATCGAAATGATGATGATGAGTCAGATGAGTAGCCTAAATAGTAGTATGCAAGTCGACCTTAAGGCTTGTCCATTAATCACGTCATAAGATTTTGGGCTATTTTGGACCCCTCCCTCCCCCATGGTGATATTTGGTGATACATTCAGTACCCTAGCCAATATGACGTGTAATTTATTTCCAACGTTTTTTTAATAACACTTGTTCCGGGTTTCACATCTGGTTATATTTAAAAAGTGATCTTAAAGAAATGTATAGATGATTTTTTTTACTAGCTATAATGCTTCAGCAGAGAGTAACAAAAAATTACATGTAATTTCTCCGATGATTCCCCCTCCCCTATGGTGATAATTGGGGATTTTTCGTGACCGGGGGGGTCACGAAAAATCCCCATTACAGTATGACGTGATTCACAGATTTCATATATACCATAGATCAAGCAAACGTATCTACTTAGCGTGTCAAATGAACTCAGTAAAATCTACTGAGTTGTCCGTCTTTAATCGCAGCTTGCAGCTTTCGGGCGTCAAATTTTGTAAGTTGAAGTGAACAAAAAACTTAGTAATGCCTCCTTAAGTAATATTAATTGCAACAACACAAAAAAATATGAGTACTCAAGGGCCTGAGACATATTTAAAATCATAGGCAAGTAACAACTTCAGTACAAAATCTGACACGCTCGGCCGCCATACAAATGGATGAACTTGTTTCTTCTATCTAAATCTAATTCTGTGACGTGATTAATGGACAAGCCCTAAGTAGGTAACAAAAATCTAACAATACGTGTTAGGGACTTCACACCTACCAATTCACGCATCGCCGTGTAAATTCCTAGTCCCGTAACAAAGTCATCAACTCGTGCGCAGTTAACAAATAGAGCTACTATGAGTCCAGTTATTGACCCATTTACCTTTCCAAATATTTAAGAGTAGGTATCAACGGTGGTTTTGACCGCGTAGCATTTATACCATTCGTAGTAGAATCTAAAAAAGTAAACAAACCTAAAAACTTGCATTATTCCTTAACTAGAACACAATCTTGGTTTTATTACCAGTTTGAAATCGTAAACCATTTCATACACATTTTTAGTTAGCCTCCGTAGCCTAGTCGGTAGTGACCCTGCCTACGAAACTGGAGGTTCCGGGTTCGAATCCTGGCGAGGGCATTATTTGTGTATTTATTTATCACAAATATTTGTTCCTTGGTCATGGCCGTCTATGTATTTAAGTATCTATATTTTATCTATCTATTATATATATCGTCGCCTGGTAACCACATCACAAGCCTTAATTGAGCTTACCGTGGGACTAGGTCGATTTGTGTAAGATGTCCCAAGATATCTATGTATTTATTTATTTAGTTAAAATTATTGATATTTATTAGTATGTTTTGCGTGTACAATAAAGTATTTACTTTCTTACTTACTTAGTATGAACGTAAAAATATATCTGCGAACATGTTTCACGATATGTGCCAAAGACTTGAAATGCTATGGAAAGCCAAGAGGACGTGGGTTCAAATCCTACCGGCGTTGCTAAAGTTCGGTATTTTTTTTGGTACGAGTATATGATATGACATCTAATATTTAAAGAAATTTAGCTAAAATGTCAATATTCAACAATAATCGGGTCAATAAGCAGATGCCATTTATTCTCAAGGGCAAGCCACACCGGATGCGTGTGCGTGGCGTGCGCGTTGTAGCGTATGAAATTTATTATTAGATGACACACCGCTAGCGTGGCGTGCACGTTCGGTGTGGCTCTGCCGTTAAGGCTCATTCAACTATCCATACCCTATCATCTAGGTAGCATATCATCAGCCTATAGTCCTCTGCTGAACGTAGGCCTCTCCTATTTACTATGCAATAGGAGGTAAATGCCCATAATCGCCACGCTGGGCAAGCGGATTGGCGATCGCAGTAATGTGTCCACTATGATGACGCTGCTGCCCATTATGAATCTTTTATCAAAGAATGGTCAGTGACACTTCAATCCCTTAGTCGACTCTTACGACACCCGCAGGAGGAGTTGGGGTGGTGACAAATGTATTCTTACTGCCGTCACCGCACGGCTAAGCAACAAGCTGAATCTAGAATCAGCTGTCAACGCAACCACAGCACGTATCTCGTCAGCTCGCGCAATCCCAACCACTTTCTACAGGAAGCCCTAACCACCATCTTAATTACCAATTACTAGATATAATTAGCAATTACGAGTACTAGCCCCCGTGTATAATTACGAACGAGTAAGGCTATCACGTACAGACGCCATCAGATATAGCGGAGCGGCCAGGGTGTTCATAATTATCTGAGCACACTTCTATTGTCTTCGCTTTAGAGTGCGTGTTTAGAAGTTTTTGAGCACCGTGGCCGTTTCGATATATTTGATAGCGGTGATGGTTTGTGATGTAGACGCTATAAAATGATCGTAAATGGGAAGATATAAGATCTAAATGCTTCGCGGAGAACGCTTTTGATTTGTTTCTTAAGTGTGAAATCTGTACAAAGATTATATCTTCTATCAAAATCATTATAATAAAAACTTTATTGTTACCTATTCTAAAAGCTTAAATGACATAATTAATATTAAAATTAAATAATAATACTTATCTAATTAAAACTTAAAAACGAAATAAAAAAAAAAAACTAAAAGTACGGAAACATAATTTTGTGCAACAATTCAAATTGCTTTATTGAATATTTTTGAGGTCGCATTTTTAAGTAGCTAAACTAATATGTATATAAATTTAAATATAGTCATATACCAAAGAATTAAGTCCGAAGTTTACCAACGCGGAATTTGAACCCAGGTCCTCAGCTTTCGAGAGTTTTGAGGTTATTTTATTTATTTATTTTATTTTTATTTATTTAAAGAAAACATTATATTTTGGGCCACCGGTTTACGCACTACGTATTCAAACCAATTTTAAAGATGCACAGCGCACAACTAATTATGCCCAAATTGTATAGTTCATACTGTGAATATTAAGTATGTCTATTTCGAAAGGCAAAGTCTGCGCAACAAAATCCGCGTAAATCTGGGAGCGCCGGCGCATTCGCGTCGCCCGCTAATGCTGACATTATTTTTACATTAAAGGACAGCATTAAAACAACATCATGTGTATCACAGACAACAATAGCGCGGGTACTTGACAATAAAACAGCTGAATTATTATGCTAAAAACCCTCAACTGTAGAGACGATGCGAAAAAACGTCTTTCACCAATGTAATTGGAATTTTCTTTTCAGGGTATATTTTACAGCGGTACATTTTTGACGAACCACTTACGACGGGATAAGAATTTTCTGATTATCATGACATAAAGCTAAATACAGAATTTATGTACGTATTCGGTGATCCCGATATTTATTTAAACTTTTTCCTGTGATGTATAATTTTGTTCAAAAGCTCGATAAACATTTCTCATTTAATAACGAAATACATCCAGGAATCAAGTAAAGTTCGGTCTTATCAATATGTATAAGAACGAAAGTGACAAACAATACTTAGCGACTTGCTAAGTTGGGAGACGTTTATGAATAACGGAGTAATCCAAAAAACTAGTAGGGTTCAGTCTGCCGCGACCACGGGTGTAACGTCATGCCCGAAACGTCAGGATATAATTAAACGTAAGTTTACGCGATTAAAACCCGTTTGTCTTTAAAATCTGATTGATAATCGTGAAAGTTTAAATGAAGACCCGTTTGTATTTAAAATATGAGTGAGGTCGGTAGCATTTTGATTAACAAGGATCGGACAAACGCCCGTCATTTGGAAAACATAACCCTGTTCCGTATGGTAGAGACTTCCATATCTTATGAAGTTAACATATTTTATTAATTTAAGATATTTATATATTAATTTACAATATTTTTTATATAATACGAACACAAAGTATATATTTAGGAGATCCCAACTATTTCTTAGATACTTGTGCACACCATAATTGTTCGAAACGTCGTTACAACGTTAATTAATATACGCGATATAATTCATTAAAATGGGTTTATTTCATGAATAACTATCGCGGTAACCGAAGAAGATAATTATACACTCATTAGATCAAAATTCAATATCAAAAATTATATTTCATTTATTTGTCATAAATTACTATCAGGGTATATAAAAGTAAGAAGGAGTTAGGATCTCCTAAATAGATACTTTGTGATAGTGTTATTAAAAAAATATCTTATAAAATAAAATATGTTATCATCATAAGATAAGGAAGTCTCTACTGTACGGAACAGAGTTAGTTTTTCGAAATGACGGGCGTTTGTCCGATCCTTGTTGATTAAGCGTTAAACGCCCAAGTGTCTGCGCTGTTTTTCTCTCCCCCTTCAACCGGTTAACGCCACAACGTCCCAGAATCCGGCTACCTGACAGCTTAAATCACATCCTTACTTATCCATTCCACCCCTAGGATAATCAAGTTACTTTTTACCCTATTTTACGGTAACTCCACTTATTTCATAGCCTATAAAAAGGTGCTTAAGCGAGAATAAGGGGGCCCGCTTTGACATGAATTCTTTCGTAATTACTTTGCGACTTGGTCGTAACTGCTTAAAAGATAATGCGTCGGGCTTTGGCCGAGGGTGCTTCGGACGAGGACCCTCTCAATGGGTCGAAACATGTCGAGCAATCATCGACTTAAATACGTGAGTAACCCGGTTTGATAATATTTTAATGCATAAAAGATACTTTCTTACAGCCGCAACGAACAAACTAGATGTCTTGTCGTTATTTTGAGTTTCCAAATTTGATCTAAATGGAGCGTTTATACCTACCTTTCAGTTTGTCACAATATACATATGTATTTACTCGTAAACATGCCATTCCTCATACCTTGTCCTTGTACGCATAGACTATAATAAAATACATTTTCCATCACACTTGCTGACAGTTTAAAAAGACAGTTCAAAAAAGTACATGTCTTGTTTAACATTTGTGTAGGTACCCAATGTACCCATTACAAAACTTATCTAGTGATCCATGTATATAGTTTAAATTGAAGAACAACAATGTGCAAAATGGAATTGAGCAGGGTCGATGACTGACTGTTTAAGACGTCAACGTACGGCTATTCAGGTTACCGGCGTATGCGCAATCCCGACATCCCGAGGCAAAGGCTCGACCAAACCAGCGTTACTAATATTACTATACGCGCCGCAAAAATGTATGGCAATGGTCACGTGACTTTTCATACGAATCTGGCCTACTATTAGCGCGAACACTAAAGTTCGTAAATTTCGGGGATTAGTCCCTGTCACTCCAACGAAGGCATCATTAGAGTGACGGAGAAAAATCCCCGAAATTTACGAACTTCGTCGGTGTTTGCGGTAGGGCCGCTGTCATTCTCATACATTTATTACTTTATCTTAGGAAGCCTAGCCAAGATGGCCCAGGTAAAATACAGACATCAGGACGTCTGTATTTTTTGTCGTTAAGAGATCAATGTAGCTCCCCAGGTAAGATACAGACATCCTGATGTTTGTATTTTACCTAGGGAGCTACAATGATCTCTTAAATGCGATTCAGTTTAGGTTCGGCTTGTCATTTATTCTATGGAACTGGCACATTGCTATTCAGATTAGGTCCTAAAGTAGCTATAAATTAAAACACTATCGAACTGTTCTAAATCGACACGAGCTACCAACTTCCTTTTCGCACGTCTGACAAAAAATGAACCGCACTAAATAAAGCACCATCTGTACAGAAATAGTACATTTCGATGCAAGTGCAAAAACATTTTATTTCGACGAGAATGATAGTTGGAGCCCGAGTGAAACGAGGGCGACAATCACCCGAGTTAAAAATAAGTTTTTACACGTGTATCGAACGACTTTTTTCATAACAAGTGCCTTAAAAAGAGAAATTAACGCAATGTTTACTTTTCCTAACTAGTTAAGAAAAATATTATTCCTGGTACCTTACTGATCTCTTTGAAGTCTGTAATATAAATCCTACACTCGGCCTGCGATGGCAACACGGCGCTTGTAATTTGTATCGACTGCGTGCGCCTGCGATCGATCCTGACGCCGCATCGGTCCGATTATTTTAACTCCGCCAATGATAGTTGCGTCAGAAAACTGCGCTTTTTCTTGTGTATTTTTTACTCTAAATAATAAGGGCTTGTGCATAAATCACGCGAGGTCCTATAGCGGGGGAGGGGGTCCAAGAAAACATCACGAAAGATCACGTTAGGGGAGAGGGGGGCTACAAGGAGACCTAACGTGTATTTTTCTACGATGAACAAACTAAGAAATATTGTGAATTTCGGCTAACGAACGTGAAAAGTTGAATGACAAAAACACACCTGAGACTGCTAGGGGAGGGGGGAGGAGAAGCTAAGAAACTCACCAAACATCACCATGGGGGAGGGGGGGTCAAAAAGTAGCCGAAAAAACCTCGCATGATTTATACATGAGCCCTAACTAGGTACCGTAGAATGGCTTTAAAATGCAGGGACGACTGATATCTCACCCCCTTATTCATAAACCCCCTTATTTTAGTTTAAGTAGGCACTAGAGCCATCTTTGTATTTAAAAATGTCCATATCACATGGGCACATGTGTGATATTGAGAACATATTTGTGAGTAAAATGTATGGATTTATATACTGTTTCATATTTTTGTAAATAATGCCCTCGTCAGGATTCGAACCCGGAACCTCCAGCTTCGTAGGCAGGGTCACTACCAACTAGGCTACGGAGGCTGACGTCACGCTTTATCACGTTAAAGTGCTTATATAACACGTGATTGCCAATCTAACTACGAAATGTAATAACATACTCATGTACCATAGTTATCTGCCATAAATTGTTTCGATGAGGTGAAAGTCTCTGTAATAAGGGTATTGGAAATTTTACATTATCGATTTCTAGTTAAGTTATCAAGGCTTCCTGTAAAGTGATCAATTTGCGCTTGCGCAGGCCTGGCTGGTTTCCCTCTCGATGACTAACTTGGACTCTAGATTGTTATTATACATATATAGGTATACTACGTGGGGCTGGAAAACTTGACAAACCATGTAATAATTACTGTTAAATTAAAATAAATAAATCACTTATTCTGAAAAAAAAAACAACCTGGCTACAATATTATTTTATTGCCTGTGGAACAGTTTGTCGGCGAAGGGAAACAATCATCAGCCTGTGATAGGCCACTACTGGACGTACGCCTCTCCTATTAACTATGCGTACAGACGCATTAGGAGGTAAATGCCCATAATCGCCACGCTGGGCAAGCGGATTGGCGATCGCAGTAATGTGGCCACTATGATGACGCTGCTGCCCATCATCACTCATTTTCAAAAATGGTCAGTGACACGTCAATCCCTTAGTCGACTCTTAGTAACATACTAGCATATTTATAATAGGCAGATGGGCGAATCGAGGTATTCCTTACCAGGACTCGAACCAACGTCAAGCTTCCTATATTATGAATAATTATACCACTAGGGGACCTTTTTGGGATTTGTAAAAAGTAGTACTAGCATCTAGTACCTACTCATTCAACAGTAAAAAAATAGTAATAATAGTAGCACCTATTAGTATACAAGACACGATTTTCTTAATTTGAAAGCGGTGGTGGCTCAGTGGTTTAGACGTTTGACTTTCAATCCGGAGGTCGTGGGTTCAAATCCTGGCTCGTACCAATGCGTTTTTCCGAAACTTATGTACGAAATACTCGTATCAGATGATATTTACCACTTTCGGCGAAGGAAAACATCGCGAGGAAACCTGCATACATCCACGAAGAAATTCAAAGGTGTATGTGAAGTTCCCAACCCGCTTAGGGTCAGCGTGGGGACTATAGCCCAATCCGTCTCATATATGAGAGGAGGCCTGTGCCCAGCAGTGGGACACTATAAAGGCTAAAATATTACATTATTATATTATCATCCAAATTTTCAAATACCTTCTAGAGGGCAATTCTGAGACCCAAAACCTCACAGGCAACAGGAATACGCTTATTTTTCGACCAACTTATAAATACTTATAAAAACCTTTATCGAAAGCGCTGATGTCCCGAGCTACCGTCGGTTGCCCAATGCAGCCGGGAGTGCAAAATAAGCATATTTTAATATCAGTCGTGACTCCGAGCGCCGGCAACTCACTATCCCGCGATTTGTAAAAGGTTAACTTTTTGATTTATTTGAGACGCGAATTGTTTTCAAGAAACATTAACAGGTGTTCGACAATGGTGCAGTTCTAAATGAGGCAACAATAACTAAGAACTTTGTATGATTTACTCAATGAACATTGAACACGTGTTACACTTAATTTTCGTTTGTCTCTATGAATGGTCACTAAATAAAAAGTAATCAAATCGTGCAAATCAGTTAAGATAAAAATAAACACTTCTCATGCAAGCAAGAACATTGCTGAAACAGTTTTAAAGGAGGAGCAAAACCATTTTTAAAATCTCTCACTCAAAACTTAAGATGTTCATGAGAATACTGCCTTTTTCATAAGAAGAAAATTGCTAAAACAATTGATATTTTGACAACAAAAAGAACGAGGTCTCACGATTTTTACGTAAACCCAATAACTAGCTTGTTATTGAATAACTATTACAACAGCAAATAATTCTGCATTCAACCACAACAGAAGTCAAGTACTTCTTGTTAACAAAAAAACAGGGGCAAAACCTGACAACGAAATACCCTGTTATCAAATTCAAATTAGCCGTCCCGGACAAGATTTCCAAATTAAAATATGACGTTTTAATAACCCCACAGTGTTTCAAATCGAATTCTAAATGACTTGAGCAAAAAAGGGTCCCAAAAATAAGTGGCAACATTGCCAAGGGCCTTTTTTAACGAGCAGTCAAGTCCGCAATGATGGATTAAAATTAAAACTTTTTGCACGCGTAACCTCTAACAGATTAGCGATCACCGAAACCTTCATGTTGGCAACATGTTATTTGTAAATTCAAGCTGAATATAAAAACGACATAACAAAGGCAGCGGCTATTAAAATTCACTTAGAGCCAGGTGGCGATCAAAAAGTGATCTAATCGCGGTTTTAACCAGAATTTGTTAAAAGTGCTTTATGCACGGTTACGGTAGCTGCGCTTCCTTCCGTTGTACAAACTTGGACAATGCTGCTAACAAAATAATTATTCACGTAACAAAATAATGGAAGTATAACTTTTAGGCAAAGAGTAAAGTACCTCAAGGTAGCATTGTCGGACCACAACTGTTACTGCTAAATAAAACAACCAAATAATAAATTCGTAAACGAGAATGAAACAGTTTTTTTACCTGACGAAGGTAAACAACTGAGCTCTCAGCCCACCTGATGGAAAGCGGGAACTGAGGCCCATGGACGTAGTGACCAAAAAATCGCCTATGCGCTGCCTACCCTGAGGACTTAGATGGATTGCCTCTGCCAGTAATTATACGGCTATCTACCGGAACACAGTACTAACTATTTAGCGGCAGGTTAATAGGTAAGACGGTGGTAGCTAATTAGCTATCCGGGCGGACCCTGCACGAGGTCCTACCACCAGCACTGCAAAGTTGCGCTGCATACGAAGTCTGTATCAAGATGAAATTTAAAGTAGATCATTAAATAGTCACAGATTAATGGTCTCATCCTTAATAAAGACATTTCCATTCTAACGCCCTACTTGTGAAAGCCAAGGTGGGTCTAGAATCAGTTAGTCACCGCGCATGTCTAGAAAGCTGGAACCTGTCAATTACTCGCCAGTACCAGCGTACTGTCGTTATTAAGGTTTGTCTAATTTCACGAGTTGGTGACTTCAAAAATACGACCTTAATAATGAAATATTAAGTAAAGAGTGTACAAGGAACATCACGAGCTCAAACGCTTTCTAGAAATCAAGTAGTTTTATTTAAAAATTATTAAAAGTAATTAGACATATGTGTCCTGTACTATAGAAAATACCAATACACAAAAAGCGGACATGCAACATTGTTAAAATTTATGCAAATATAATGCTTTTTCATAGACTCCGTACTGTTACCAACCAAAATGTATGCAATGACCTAATGACAATTATTTTTGATAAAAATATTTGTTTTTTTAAGGAAATAATAAATACTCAAAAGCACTCAAGTCAGTGACATACTTAAAAACGAACACGCTAATTATCGTAGATTTTATCGAAAAAAGAGTTAAGTTTTTAAAGTATCCAAAAGCTGCTTTAACTACGCTACTTTAAAACTACTCCTACCTATATTTAATAATTTAATTTGACATTTCATACTTCTATTTCAAATGTTACCTATAATACAACTATATGACTTGAGATTTATCTTTTAAGATAGATAATAAGACAATTTGTGTGCTCTGACGGGGTGTCATGGAAGCTCTCTGTAAAATTATATCATCTTATATAGGTACATGACTTAAACGAATAAACATCTTACCTTATCTTAACTGAAGGTGACCCTGATGCTTAATTACCACCGTAGAACTATAAAGAACAATGTTCTAGAACACGTATAAAGGTGC
The DNA here is from genome assembly GCA_025490895.1 of Thaumatotibia leucotreta. Classification (NCBI taxonomy): domain Eukaryota; kingdom Metazoa; phylum Arthropoda; class Insecta; order Lepidoptera; family Tortricidae; genus Thaumatotibia; species Thaumatotibia leucotreta. The sequence goes on along the minus strand of JALPQI010012836.1, from coordinate 21,053 downwards.
GTTTAAACCAAAAGAGCATTCGCTGTTCTAGCGCCCGTTCTACGAAATCAACCAATCACGTTTTGTGTACCGATCGAATTTCGTAGAGTGGGAGGTTAGAACAGCGAATGCTCTTTTAGTTTGAACGCAAACTGTAAACTTTAAAGATTATCTGTAAATTAAATGCTAAACGTCCATGCGCATTACCGTCATTTATCTCGGATCGTATGGAACGCCCAGGGGCTGCATTTGCAACTGCATCGTTGCACAATCGCATTGTTTCGGGATTACGCTTATTTCAATGTTGCGTTATCTAATGATCATTGACGTGATCATCGTTTTGTTATGTGTTTATAGTTACAAGTATTAGTTCAGCGGTTCTTCAAAAGCTGTTACCATTTTTATACTTTTGTTTATTATTTCACATTTTCATACATTAATTTTAATTTAATTTTATTGCTTTAGTTTTCATTTGATAGTTTACTTTTGTTTTAATTATATTTTAAAGAATTAACTATGTAATAGCTTTTTCGTCACACTTGCTGTCTAAGCGCGCCATTGCTTGCATGCGTAGCGGGAGTAATAGAAAAGTGAAATTCCCTAGGGAGTAATAGAAATGTCAGTACGTCATTTAATAATATATTATCTGAAAACTTATTTTTTTATCGGCAAGTGTGATGAAAAACATTGTATGCATCACGGTAAATACCTACTAACTCGAGTCATTATAAGCCCTCCGCCTACGTACTTACCTCCCTTGATGCACAATGTACTATTATTTGTATACTTTCTACATTATTATGTTTTTTTGATGACGAAGTGTAAAATTACGCAGTCTTTTTGTCGGATTACAGATATCTTTACAAATCAATATAAATTATTTATATTGTCATCTGCTTTTCTTATCCTTTTTAGTATCATAAAAATTATGTGTAAAATGCAAATGAAATCACGAAATGGCCGCTCAGGAATTTGACTGACAGAGTGCAAGAAAGAAATAAAAAGAATTGACAACAGAATTGATAACTGCTTGATTAATAATGTCCTGGCAGCTTATACATTTAACAAAACGGCAAAAATATAAAGTATTCCTGAAGTTTATACGACATTTCGTACACCCAGAAATGAGCAAGATTTTTTAATTTTTTTGGTGAAGATTTGCGCCTTGCTGGGCCTTATCAAAATCTTCAAAATTTCGAATACGACGTTAGGGTTCTTTTATTGGAGTCGCTTATTCAAGTACTTTTCTGAATCAACTCTACTGAATATACGTAGTAAAGGACAAAGTAAAGGACTAAGTAAATATGACAATTTAAAGAAAAAGAAAAGGTGCCACGAAATGGTCTCAGCATGTTGCTGGCGTGAAATAAGCTTCTTCATAACGTTTTTTTTAAGTAGGTATATATGGTATACGTACCAATTTTTTTCTCTGTAATTATCTCTATTCTGTTCTATTCTGTATTATTCTACTCGTGGTCTGTACGCTATCCTTACCTATATTCTATAAGTATAACAAACAAATAATACGACATATAGATAAAAAAACATAAGTAACTTACTACTTAACTAAAGTCAGCCGTTGCATGTATAGTAGTGGCCTGTTCAAATAGATAATGGGTGAATTAACTTTTTTCTGACCGTTATTGCCATGGTTACGGTCATTAACGCCAGAAGAATCCATGTTAACATAGTTTATGCAACATAATTTTGCATAAAACTAACGTGACTCAGGTGACTATAACCATGACAATAGCAGACATAAAGAGTTGAATCACCCCAATACATGTTTACAATGCGAACACAAATGCCGGATAGCTTACAACTAAAGGTGCATTCAGACCAAGCGAGCATTCGCTATTCTATCCCCCACTGTACGAAATCAACGAATCACGTTTTGAGTAATGATCGAATTTCGTAGAGTAGGGTGCTAGAATAGCGAATGCTCGTTTGATCTGAATTAATTTTTCTTCTACTCTTAATTTGTATATAATATAGTATAAAACGAATGAACCCAATAATAATACTTTGTATGTAAGGTTGGAATCAGAGAAGTTCATGATAGGAAGCCAATTTCTTGTTTAATGAATATCAATCTTGTCAATATGTAAGCAAGTCGAGCAAAATGTAAGCCCTGCCAAGACTGGCCTAAATACAGCAATAGAAAAAAACGATCTATCGTAAACATAGTACATTACATCAGAGGCCGAGAAAATGAGGATTTCTGGCCAAGTTGGTATATACCGGATAGGCAACGAGGCCGGGAATCCGTTTTCACGCCGAGGCATATACAGGGCGTCCCACGGCGATGCCACATGGAGGGAAAGTAACTTAAATATCATAGATAGCGTATTTTGCTGAAAGAAGACTTTATTTTATTTTGAAAATGAAATAATACTGCATTTAAAAAAATCCAAAAAAAATTTTGCTTTTTCTAGGCATCGAACCTACTTTAAAACAAAAAAAAAAATTTTCGTAATTTTATTCTGTCATTCGAAAGAATAAATAAAAAATAACAATTTTCCTTAAGAAACATAGTATCTAAAACTAAAAGAATAACCAAAAAAGTTTGGTTCAAATTTGTAAAAAAATTGTAGTTGGTTCGATTTCCGGGTGAAGCAAGTAATTTTTTGAAAAACTTTGAATGCAACTTTACTAAGTCTTAAAAATAAAATGAAGTCTTCTTTCAGCAAAATACGCTATCTATGATATTTAAGGTACTTTCCCTCCATGTGGCATCGCCGTGGGACGCCCTGTATAGTGCTTTTCTAGAACATACAAAGAAATACAAAAAAATAATGACAATGTTGTCTAAATTCAAAAAAAGTGCAGGGCTAGGCCTGAAAAGTATTAAGAAATCCCATTTCCATCCCAGTGAGTTACTGCGCCCTAAAAGCGATACTTCCCAGTCTATTTTAAGGAACGTAAAGACAATATTTCCTTGCATGTTTGAGGAAAAACTATAGTAGATAAATTTTACAGAATTAATTGATATTGAAATGTAATCATTGTTACAAGGTTACGTAAAGAGATTATGACTAATTTATTACAGAATTTGACTAAATTTCGTCGAGACCTCAACGCACGACTACCCCTGCTTTCCGCTTGTTATATTATAATGACAAAGTTATTATATAAACATTATTGTACAATAGAAAAGTGTAAGTGATTTCACGCCAGGTGATGGATGAGGTGACGCTTTCTATTGAAAGATTTAAAGCCACATTTAAACTGTAATCGCACGAACAGAAATATCGTGAAGGACTCTCTTATCTTCTCATTTATGGCTGACTCAAGGAGCATAATTTTGCATAAAACTAGCGTGACTTAGGAGACCGTAAACATGGTAATAACAGACAAATAAATTTGATTCATCCACATAATATATCATTTGAATAAATAAAACATAACGTCATACATTGTTACATAAATCGACCTACGAGTAGTCAATTATGGCTTGTAGTGTGGATACCAAGCGACGATAAATATGTATAATAGATACTTATATATTTCGAAACCAGCCATGATGGAGGAACAGATAATTTGTGTAAAAAAGAGATGGGCCCGCCGGGTTCGAACCCGAAACCTGCATCGTGGCAGGCAGATTATAAATAAATTAATATTAGCTGATAAAAAGATTTCAACAGCACCATTTCTGTAATACATATAAGACCATTAACCTAACTTTTTCGCCATTTGGACAAGAAATACAAAACCCAATGTGTGTCTTAAGATAAGGTTTCATATTTTTATGCGAACCCAAGCGATTCTTTTATGTTTTTTATGAAACCGAATGCATAATAATGCATGTTTATCTGTCTGTCTGATGTAATACAACGCAAGAACCGAAATGCGAGGAATTATTATTTATTTTACGGGCAGCTCCGCGGGTAACTTACAAAATAATATTTGCTTGCTTAAATTACCTAAGGCGGGGATTACACCTGTAAGTGCAAACATTTAACCAAGAAAACAGTTGTTTATAGATGTAGTATATAGTGAGTGATTAATTAATCTTTTGTCTGTAAGTCTCTGAACTTAAACTATGAATTTATGAATAAAACTATGAATATGTTGGGAGCCTCCTTACTTAAAGGGTTACACCTGTAACGAAGTTGAAGGGACGAAGCTACCTATATACTAAGCAATAAGATAGTGTATATACGCCTCTCATTCCTGAAAATAGTACACTAAAAAAATTGCAAGCAACTAAAAAAATATATTACATAACTGTAGTAGTAGTAGTAGTAGTCCTAGTAAATCACTTTATTGTACACCAAACATGTTATAACCAGAGATCGGATTTTTGTGCGACATCTCCTGCGACCATATAATTATAACATGGACGTCTAACGCCAGCTCAAAAATGCCCCCAAAAGCAATTGTTCAATTGTGCCAAGATGGGCAGGACATAGCGCGTTTCTTAACACCGCGCATATTTCGGCGCAACATCTTTGACAAATGTTTATAAAATATAGTTAATCAAAACTTTGATGGACCAATCATAACTATTTTTAAATGGAGGTTTAAGTTTTTATAGGTTGATGTTGACATTCATTACCGTGACGCTTTGAAGAGGGGGTGACACTAGTCAATTAAAATTCAGGACCGTTTTTGAAAGCCAATTTTATATGGCGTGCGACTTCCATGTTTTATTTGTTCGTAGGACATCTCAGACTAGTTAAATGTCATCAAAATGACGTAAGTCACTAAGAATGTTGCAAATCCATCCAATCTCTGGTTCTGGTTATAACACAATTATACATAGACATAGGTACAAAGGTGAAGTAGTATAGATCTCTTCCAGCTAACCTTTGAGAAAGTGAGTGAATACTTATAAAAAATATTAGATATTATTTGATAGTTAAATCAAATAACTCCTTACAAATTGGTCGGTAAGGTGTATACCGTATAAAACAAAAAATAAATAAACAAACCTAAAAACTTGCACGTCATGCGTACGTGCACTTTCTGCGCACGCATTTGGTGTGACACGGCCTTTAATTCATAAATAAATCAGAGACATTGTAAACTCATCAAAATTCCGTCACGTCCCCAGTTATGGATGATCCTTCGATACGATATCTTCGATCATAAATACCCATCAAAAATTAATCATTTCCCCGCAAATACATCATCAAACATTCTCCAGTGTACAGTAAACTATAACGTTTTTCAATAACCTGTCAACTGATTAATATTAATTACATTGACACATTGCCGCATGTCATTCCGCGTAATTTAACACTTTGACAGTGATTGTCCTCGACGTCACGTAATAAGCTGTCAAAATTTGATAAAAATCTAAATACAGGGTGTCGTGTTGATTGGCAAACACTAAATGACATTATGCAATGAGGAAGCAAGATTTGAATACCTAATATTTTTGCTTAGTTTTTTACAATTGCTAGTATGATCGAAATAAAGGTTTATAGTTTATGAGTTTAGTTGTAGTAGTTATTATATAATATGTTTTTTTCTTAAGTTTTCAGCACACCATTAAATATCTATACCTCTTACACATTACTCGTGTATATTCACGTTTAAAAGGAAAGAAAACACATTTAATGCAGAACTATAAATACAAACAGAAAATTTGTATCTTACATTCTTACATTTACAAAGAAAAAATGGGAGCTCAAACTAAAATAAAAAAAAAATAATAAGTCTACCTATTGCTCTAGGAGCTGAAATTGCGTACTTCTCAGTATTTATGCCCTAGCATCAAAGATGCCACAGCGCTGGTCTTCCATAGAGCATATGACTTACAAATTTTACTTACACTAACAGTTATTCCAATAATTGGCATAACAATATTGAATAAAGTCTTCAAATTTCCATTTACCTAACGAAGTACGAGTAAGTAGGTACAAATATATTTTTAATCGTAACTTCTCTAATCTGACTTAAAACACAAGTTTATACCACAAAATCTGTGTCAAAATTATCCTTTAATTTTCGGTCATCCCGTATAACCGGTAACCAATCGATAAATAATCGATCCTTTATTGATAGCTGCGATATGCGCTTGCGCATGTCGGCCTTTATGGGCCCATAAATATGAAGGTTCCGCGAAAAAACGATTAGGGTCTAATGCGTCTGGGTTTTTAAAAAAAAGAACGTTAAAATCGCATCTTACTCGACATTTTGCAGGCTTTGAAACCGGAGATATCTCTTGAACAATAAAAGGATTATTGCGTTGAAAAATTAAGGGTGATAATGAATTGTTTAGAATTCTTTTAGCATCCGGTTCGAAGGATCAAATTTACTATTCAAATTATTCGATATATGGCGCCACTTTATCAGCATTTTCGCAAGTTAGGTGTTGGTATTATTATGTATTAAAAATACTTAAATCGTTCCTAAAACTGAGCTTACCTTAGTAGGTATGAAAGTTACATTGATATATGTATAAGTCTAGGGCGGATCAAACACTTTTCTGGTACCACCAAACCTAATAGGTTTAATTTAATTACAAACAGTCTAAGGATTTCGTTTAAATTTTTAGCTTTTTTAATCAACATCTTTAGGCCCCGCATAAGATTTGAATTCTTTATACAGTGAAAACTTCATACAAAAAAAGTTTTTTTTTTTATCCACCCTAAACATACATAGTTTGTATGCCAAGGGGGTTAACTCTGATCTTAACTGTATAGGCAATAAAGAATGTGGTTTAACACTTTTCGACTCTATTCAGTCGTAATAAAGTCGAAAAGTAGACTACATTTTGTGTTGACCGTACCTAGTGCAATTAGTTCATCTTAATTTTTCTGACAATACAACAATGACGATAGAAAATGGCGGAGATGATCAACGATATTTATTATGTCAAATAATTACTACATACCTTTGTTCTGTAGAGCGGATTGGAGAAGTCCCAGCCCGGTGCCACGAAAAGATATCCGCATTTTGATATCTTACGACTGGCCTGTGAACAAAATAAAAAAGTTATAACAACATGAAAAGTTATAAATATTGGAGGATGGATATACTAAGGAAAATAAATCTAGGTAAGCAACGTCCCGGGCGGGAAGACTGAAAGGTTTTTATTAAACTAATTCGCAGTCATAAATACGAAAACAAATAATAAGATTATTTTAATATTGGAAAGATTTGAGATGACGATTACATAATTATGTGCAATGTTGTCAATTGAAATTGCAACTGTCAACAATGAAATGGGCAATTCCATTTCCATGCAAGAGTGTAATGAAAGTGACAATTTTATCGCATGGTTATTTATTAATTGCGCAAATATAACTGTTATTATGTCTAGATATCAAAATAATACTTATACAGATACAGTGTAACACTTACACTTGGATTATAAGTCAATAAACAGATGGTCAAATGGTCACTTTTATTAAAGTTACCCAAATAACCATATGAATGAAACAGAATTTGATGATAATACAGTTTTAATACAAGATTCTTAACTTTTTTGGAATTCATACTAAAAACGATTCTAAAACACTCTTGAGGATGATAAGAAATCGACAAGAAAAACGCCGTAAAAATCTTAATTTAAAATCATACAAACAAGCAATCAGCTGAAAGTACAAGAAACAGCAAAGTAGTAAACAATTAATAGAAAACAGACGTATCTATCGACAACTAAAAATAGTAGATTAAAGTCCCAATTAACAAAGCTCTAACAGATAAGCGTCTGCTACCATTTAATGACAGACTCAAACGCCATTCCTTGGACATAAATTAGAAGTAGACAGGCGTAAACTCAGAGGACTGCCAGCTAATTTACGATTATCCCTTACTTTACCCTACGGTTCGGATGAAAGGAGACAGCGATTTTATTACTCGTTAATCGTTCTAAGTTGGTCGCTCGTTTATAGTTTACTACAAGTTTATTGGCACTTGTGGAATTGAGCGTCATTTGAGGCTAAGTCGATTTACAGGAAGATATTTATTGAGGTTTAGAATAGGAAATCACTGTGCAGAAGATCGGTCATAAAAGGTTTAAGCCAATGTTATTCCAGTCTGAATTAGTTATTACGTTTTTAATATTATCGAAAAGATCCATAATATCGTAATTATAATCAGTAAAAATATCAGACTCCAGGCGATTGATTGCCATAAATCTTGAGCCTAGAAACTGCGACAGTAAAATCTTTTATACGATTTTTATTTAATATATTTTATGCCATTTTTAGTAAACATGCAAAACTAATGATCGGCGTGAAATCAGCGTGGCCTTGACTGAATAACAGACTTATTTTTTATGGGCTAAACTACAACTTCATTTTTTTCTTTATGCATCTACATAATGCTTTTATATAGGAAATAAAATATCAGTCTCTTACTTACTTTCGAGTGTCATCACTCTATCACAACGAATGTAGTGTGCAATGCGAAAACCCCAAAATTGATAAGTCGAGAACGAAGAAATGTAATAGAGAAGAATGAAATACGAAGAGGTGTAAGTCTATAACTTACACCTCTCGGCAACACAGTGTTGCCAGAGCAATAATATAATTTATGTCAACAGCCAACATCGGTAAACCAACATTATGATGACTTATTGCTTTATCAACCCACCCTTTCATATTTATGGCATTCCAAATTAGGCCTACTACCACAGTAGCTTAGCTTGATTACAAAAAAACTAACGACGCATTGACCACATAAATATAACATTGAATGGAGGCCTTTTAAGACCTATGGCTTTAGTAAATATAAATATAAAATTTATAACAACAGGAGACTTAGAGCGATACGGTCTTGACTAGGAATTATGCTAATGAAACACGTTCTTACATTGTCACAATACATAGTTAAGGGTTAATATAGTAAAATAATATGTAAACCATCATAAGAGGAGATTGCTTGGGATAATAGGTGTCTTTAAATATTTTATGATTACATAATTTATAGTATTTCTTTCGTTATAAAAAACATAACGATTTCCGCAATTTTACAGTTAGACACTAAACTTCTAAAGCTTTCCCAACAATTTCCTTTATCTTTAGATAAGAAAGCGTTGAAAAGGGAATTTGAGGGATAAGTTCTGTTATCACTATGGTGCCGTGACCAGGATACAGCTTGTAACCTTAAAAAAATATTGCAAACTGGTTTGCAACCCTTGCACCATCGGAATCGGTTTCCCAACAGGGAGGCGTGGGAACTGGGCGACTTGCACTTTCGTCGATCCCCGATAGCAGCGCGCGGAGATTTATCATGCGCGCGCAGGACCAAGGTGAAAGTTTATACTATGCCATATGTAGGCAACTAGGCAGGGTGCTGCATCTCTAGGCCACTGACTAAATGTATCTATTATGACAACGATGTTTTAGAAGGCTTTCGAACTTAACTCCTTTTATTCTAGAAACATCGTTTCACTGTTTAATAGTAGTATAACCCAACCTAGTGAAAATATCTTCTAAATTATAATTTGAAACGATTCTATCAATGACGACACGAAAAGCAAACACAGATTTCACTAGTAAAAGGGAACTTAACAATATTTTGATAACAACAAAGATAAACATGAAAATGAAAGTCAATGGCAGGAGTTGAATCAAAACTTGAATAAATTCAAAGCTCAACAAAGGATTTGAACAATAGTCGAAAACCAACGGAACGACACTTTCTATCAGCGACAATGAGATATGAAATAAAAAACGATCCGTGTCGATGGAATCACGACTCGATAAAAGCAGTCTAAAAATACGCACTATCGTCCCCATCTAAAGCAATTGTTGAAAGAATGGGTCAAAACTGATAAAAATCCAGCCGAGTCAATCGAATTCGCTGTATCTTTTTCTAAAAATCAGCTCCAACTGAGAAATGGCACTAAGAAAAGCGTCGGAACCACAAAAAAGCTTAATCAAGAAAATAGGAATCCAGATCGGAAAATAAACGGACCGAATATAGTGCAAACAACAATGCAGTGAATGAAGTCACAGGCGGCCGACAAGTGCCGAAACACCGGGAGGCCCGCTACCGGCACAATTATCGAATCTAGACCACTCTCACTGCGGCAAAAAGAACGAGACGCAAAGAAAGCACCATCAGGTGCGCCCCCATTTCACTTTCCAATGACTTATCTTTAACTCCGCCGTCACTGGAAATGAACTCTACTCTTGAAAGGGTAAGGTCGAAATCGTATCGGTGGACGCGCGCTTCGAGTCAGTAAGCATTTCATTATCAAGATTTACGAGAAAACCCTTTAAAACTCGTTAATTGTGCACGGACATTTCACTTTCTAATGATTTTTGTAAAAAAAGTGCCGCTAAGAACGTTTTGTTTGCAATTCTGAGACAATGCTTACTTGTGTGTGTGCGGTTAACGAACTATGCGATTAGGAACATTCTTTTGTGGTTTTACGAAGACCATAAAAAAATCTTACGTAATGCGTATTGTAGTTTTACACCTAGCTTGATACCACGAATATCTTAAATTCGCAAATTTCGGGGATTCTTCTCTATCACTCAATTTACGAACTTCGGTGTTCGTGGTAACAGGCCTAGTCACGTTTTGGTTAAAAAATTTAAATAACACGATTAAACATGCAAAGCCTAATTTAATTTAATTTAATTACGTTATAATAATGGTTGATAGTCGTAAGATAGTTTAAATACTTCAAATCTTCAGTTGTTGTGCAGAATATAATATTTAATCCAAGGTCATATAACTTAAATTACTTAAAATGTTGCTAAAAGCAAGCAGCCCAATACTTAGCAAGCCAACCAAACCAGCAGTACAATTCTTACATCGATATTTTCAGAATAAACGAAAGTATACGCAAATAGTTTTATAGGAGTGTTAAATAAAACACTTTCGCAAATTCTCACTCTCTTCCTCCAATGTTACTTCGTGAAGTGAACACGGCATTCGAAACAGTGCCGAAATATCGGTTGCTTAATAATTTGAATTTACATAGTAAATATCTCGTTTCAAGTCAGACTAATAATGTACTTAAACGTATAAATGAGCATGCTTAAAAACTTCAATCTCCTATATGATCCCAGTGAAACACCAATTTATACCTATATACATTTTCGTGATATATCTGCTATAACTTTTCTAATTTTATACATATTATTCTTATCGCATTTAATGACAACATTTATTTCTATGATCAATAGTGACGTTAAATAAGTATAGTATATTTCTTTCTCCAGCTCGCTAAGTATCAAGCTCTCGATCACTATCGTGTAGATCACTTATCATGCGCCTGCGCTCGCTCGTAATGATAGCCCATTTAGTGGAATCTGATCCGCCGGTTTTGCTCACCTTTAGCTTAATTTCGAGACATTACATTTTATTGGCGGTTTAGAATCGGCGCCATATTTGGTCTGGCATATATGAGCGAATTTCTAGCGTTCTACAGGTTAGTTTTTGTGTTAAAGTTATTGTTTAGTGGCGGTGATTTGCGAAAGTGATCAGGTAGGGCAAAGGTGTTGTATGTCATGATTGTCATGAATTACATGAATGTTTACATTTAAACTTACTGCACAATACTATTAGGTACATAACGGTCGCCATTAGATATATCGAACATGGACTCTAATGTCATGTAAATAGAGAATAGAGGCTTGGTCGAATATTTGTGAGTAATCTGGTCGCTTGGATATATCTGATGGCGACTGTACTCAACGATACGTAAATGTAGTTCGAGGAAAAACACATTTTGATTCTGACATTTTCTAAACCTTTCCCCATAAAATAACACCATTTCAAATTATGGCAGCAACATAACTGTAGTACTGTATTATCTGTAGCGTAAATGTTTTGCAACGGTTACTAAAAGAAACAAAATCCGGTTCAGTAAACATACCTTTTTTATTGTTACTTAACGTTAACACGAATCTATTTATCAGACAGTATTTATTAGATAATAACTATGATAGTTGTATGTATTTGTAAAAAAGGAATGAAGAATAAAGGCGGCGTGTTGTGAAGCTTGCCACTAACTAAATTAAATTGGTAACCACGGGCAGTGTCAAAAGTAAAAACGAAGAAGAAGAATCTGTTAAAAAGGACACCGAATAAAAAGGTGACACCAAGTCGAAGACATACTTAATGCTCATATTATTTTCGAGATACAGCGCGGCAAAACAGAACACAGCATAATTGCCAATCGGCAAATAACAATATTAAACAAACGTTGAAATTAGCAAACAGTATCAGATTTGATGTAAATTATATCATTAGCACACAGGATATTGCCAATACAGCTGTCGGATCGTGTATACGCTGACAAGTTTGACAACTCGAGGTCAAATGTCACAGTTATTGATACAGAATCAGACCGTGCGCGTGAGTCGGATCAATGACGAATAGTTACGAACTACATATTTTAAAACAAAGTACCAATCCATATTTCATGCGAAAGTAACTGCGACCATATATACATGGACGTCTAACGCCAGCTCAAAAATGCCCCCTAAAACAATTGTTCAATTGTGCCAAGATGGGCAGGACATAACGCTTTTCTTAACACCGCGCATATTTCCGCACAACATCTTTGACAAATGTTGACAAAATATAGCCAATCAAAACTTTGATGGACCAATCACAACTGTTGTAAAATGACGGTTTAAGTTTTTAAAGGTTGATATTGACATTCATTACCGTGCCGTATCGAAGAGGGGGTGACACTTGTCAACCAAAATCCAGGACCGTTTTTGAAAGGCAATTTAGTATGGCGTGCGGCTTCCATGTTTTATTTGTTCGTAGGAAAGTAACTATATTTTAACAATTGTTCATGATTTCTGGAATGAAGATAGTAGCTAGCTTATCACGAAGTAGGGTTAACTGAATCCTACGCAAACGAAATAAATATAGCAAAGAAAAAGCTAGTGAGAATTGGGAACATAAAGAAAATTGTGTAACATGTGCAGATGTCAAAATTGTAAGCAGCGTTAGCAGCGGTAAGCATTGAATCATTTCAATCTTACATAACTAAGATTATTTACAACAATTTGAGTTTCAAACTAACAAATAAGCCAATTAAATAAATGGATTTGGCGGAAAATAAATTATTCTACATATTCGTAGTGATTTACCTTCATGCTTAAATGCTACCAAAAAACTCGCATCGATCGATCGATTCAATTATTGCATAATAATAATAGGGTTCCTATTTTGTTTAAGACGCTTCAAAACCAGATGTTTGCCAGCAAATATATCCAATGAGGAAAGTTTAGTAACTATCAAGAACTACTTAAGTTGTCTTTTGCCGTTTATTTTATAATAATTATAATTCACACGAGAATTCTATTCACAAGTACATGTTGACACGCGTAGGGAGTTTAAAGCTAGCGTACCTAATTGTGCTAATAGGGCGTTATAATTGCTTAACAGAAACTAAGGACCATTTTGCCATTTTTTCATCAGGATGGGTAAAAAATAAGTGCATTCCTGTTGTCAGTGAGGTTTTATCTATATTGTTTTATTTATTTTTTTATTTGACGAACGTAAGACAACTGAGGTCTCAGTCCACCTGATGGAAAGCAGGAACTGAGGCCCATGGACATAGTGACCAAAAAATCGCCTATACGCTGCCTACCCTGAGGACTTAGATGGATTGCCTCTATGCTAGTAATTACAACGGCTATCTTACCCCCAAACCGACACAGCATTGCAAACACTGCTATTTAGCGGCAGGTTAACGGGTAAGACGGTGGTAGCTATCCCTGCGGACCCTGCACGAGGTCCTACCACCAGCAAGGTGGCACTATTGTTTGAACAACCATTGTATATGTATTACGAGTTATTTATTCTCCTCCATTCCGTAATCCAAGACCAGTTCTGCTCAAATACGTGTTTTAATAGGAAATGGAAGCTGTAAGGTTTCAGAAAAATTGGTATTTGTAAACACTATGCAAACTATGCAGTAAAAGCGGTGGTGGCTCTGGTTTAGACGTTTGACTTTCAATCCGGAGGTCGTGGGTTCAAATCCTGGCTCGTACCAATGAGTTTTCCGAAACTTATGTACGGAATATCAGATGATATTTACCATTAGCTTTCGGTGAAGTCCAGTTGCAGTTGTATCTTTCTTGTGTTAGACAAGAAAGATACAACTGCAGCTTCGCCTGATGCATAATAAAATGTATATCCCGTCTACTTTTTAACACCAAGTTCGCTATATAATATACATATATGTATATGGCGAACTGGACCTTACAAAAGTGTATAGGCTATTATACCTACGTACGTAAAATTGGCGCAAACAAGGTTCCTCTCCTCCCGTTTCCTCCTCAACAAAAATAGACAGACGGTGTAAAGATGTTGATATATTTTTCCTTTTATTTATTTTTTTATATGAATGCCTGAAAACCGGTTTTAAGTTTGGTAACTTTCGTAGTTTTTGAAAGCTTCTACTTTTGATAATAATAATGTCAAAAAAGGCAAAACATAAACATACTGACATAGAGGCGTGGCCAAAATATATTTTATTTTAAAATTGCTGAAATATAAATCTAGGGAGGAAATACGTTTGTATCGAAAAGCCAGTTCCCATTTCCTCTTAACTGTCAGAAACTTCACTACCCAATAAAAACATACTACAACTAACTCTAGTCCATTGCTTTAATAGAATACCAAGTGTACGACCATGTCGCCCATCGATCAGCTAACAATCCGTCACACATTCCATAACCAAGCCAATAAGTTTTCTCTAAGTGAAATACGTTTTCCACCGTGGAAAACCACTTTCCACCTCACAATTGTTGGGAACCAGCTACTATACTTTCGCCTTTTCTAACTGGATTCCGAGACTATTTTGAACTTTAAAGCTAAAGGGATAAGGATCGATTGATTATTGACAATTGGTGCTTGTCAGTTGAGTGCCTATTGTTTTTGCTAAAGAGGTCAATGACATGTTAGGCGTGGACGTAGGTAGTATGGAATTAGGGTTGTCCACCTTACTGTCAGTATACACTGTATTATATCGTTGTTGAGATTGCAAATAACCACAAAGTGTTCATTCATAATTTGACAAAAGAAGACAGTAAACGTATGTTATTTGAATTGATATTTCAGTTCCTGTAATGTGCGCATAAATAATGGAATTGGCAATCTCAATGACGATAAAGTATTGTACTATATTTCGACTCTCTGTACTAGGTATATACTTACTGTTGAAGAAAAATATAGTAAACAAAAATACTATATTTTACAAAATACAAAAGTTCTACATTTTTTAACATTTCTTATCCTTGAATTTCAGACACTTGTCTACAAGTACTATATTTTTACGCGTGTTTTTTTTTTGGAAAAAACTATAAATCTCAAAAAAAAAATTGTCAACCCTATATGGAATGGAAGCTACAGCTCGACCAAGTTACGTTTGTACCTCGCCAGTATACATAGTAATGGATGTGAAATGCAAAGTTATGTTGGTGAAGACAGAAGTCGTTTTGTATTGGCAATGTGACTTGAAGTGTCACTTTTGTTCATGAGTGACACCTACTACCGAAATAGTGGCCTCGTGACACAGTTATGCAGTCATAATATGTATATATTTAAGAACCTGTGTTATCAAGTACAAGCATTTTGGAGCTGATTGTAGGTATCTAAATGAAGTTTAGCTTTCTATGTTCAATTCAGTTTAAATAATAATGCATTTCGTAGAACGTTTTTCAGTACAAAACAAAAAAATTTACAAACCTGAAAACTTACATTATTTCATAATATTTTTAGAACACAATCTCGTTTTTATCCGCGACTTAAAACTTTAAACCTTGAGATATCAAACATATTTAGTTAAAATTATTAATATAGGTATATAAAAAATAACGTAAAAATATGGCACACTTAGATCAAAACAGTATTAACCCCTCGTGTGTCGCGAATATTTTATTTCTAATAGTTTCCTCGTCACTGATCAGTGCTTAGACACACGAAGGGTTAATGATGTGCCTATGGAAACTTTCCTATGTTGCGAAATGTTCTCAAGTGAAATTTTCGTGAATTTTTCCGAAACATTCTCCAGACCTTGAAACAATGGAAATTTATGAAAATGAAATCCTATCCACGCAAAGAAATATCAGATTAAGTAACGAGTACAGTCATACTATACAACACCGGTTTTGATAATAACCGGTTTTTATAGGTTTGTCCAAGACTTGATAAAATTCATAAATTTCAATAATTTCCGCGGAAATTATTCAGGAATATTTCGCGGAAAATTTCATTTCCATAAATCTCTACATTATTTTGTAGTAAAAATAGATTAATAAACTGCATATTATAGTCGTACTATATTCAATTACAGTGCGAAACTTTCAATTTGTGAAGGGAAAATGGTAACAGTTTCGCTACATCTACCCGTAAAAAACCGGCCAAGAGTATTTCGGGCCATGCTCTGTAGGGTTCCGTAGTTATTCAAAAACATTATGTTCGAAATAGTTCTTCTTTAACCTCAATATTCATGATGTTTTCCATATTTTTTGGACAAGTCACGATTTTTTTTGTTCCGGAGCGGTTATCTCCAAAAATATTTAATTTAAGTAAAATACTTTCTCTTGAGACCATTTTTATTTTTAAAGGACCTATTCAACGACTATAGGAATACAGTAAAATAAAAAAATCATCCCCATTTTACGTGTAGGGGAGGTACCTGATTTTTTTTATAATTTAGTGTACCACTTTGTCGGCATGATTAATATGCGAACCTGTACCTAATTTCAAAAATCTAGTACTTGTTAGTACTTGTTAGCCAATGAACCTATGCTGCGGACAGGCAGACGGACCATGGACTGACAGACGGACCATGGACAGACGGACATGGCGAAACTATAAGGGTTCCTAGGTTACTACGGAACCCTAAAAACAAGATGGGGTAGTTATAGCAGAGTTAAACGAAGCAGTGATACAGTGACAAATTATAAACACAACTGTGGGATTTGGTTTAAGTCATTTTTATACGAATCGGCTGAGAAAATGTAAGGGAGGAATACCTTTTTTCCTGAAACAAAACTAGGAAAAATTGCTGATAGAATATTAATTGCGAAAATTCGATTACATACTAGCTTGCTAGGGTCTTAAACCTAAATCCTCAACATAGCTTTTGTTAGTTTATTTTAAGAAGTAGGTAAGGAAGTGGTGTCCACAATGTTTTTGTTGATGTTCAAGTCTGTTAGTGTTTATTTTTGGTTTTATAACATACTTTCTAGTTCTCGCAATACTCCTGCAATAAATGTACATATAAATTTCCATAGAAATTTACTATGACAATGTCGGAAATTTAAGAAATTTATCGAGCATGTCCTTTATTGAAAGACATAACATTTTTGATTGTACATTATATCATGTATTTGCTAGTTGAAAATATAAATTTCCATGAAACGCGTCCTTGTTATTAGCTGTTTAAAAATAATTTTTAAATTTCCGGGTTTTGAAATGTTTTCGAAAAATTCGATGGAAATTTTCCTACACTTTTGAAAGTTTCCGCAATTTGCACATCATTACGAAGGGTTAACTCAAATATCTTGTACCTATGAATATTTTCTATAATATACCTATATAAAAACAAATCAATATACTGTAGGTAACATATGGTTAAAGGCAATTGTTTTTACGTATCGACACGACATTGGCTCACAATCAGCTCGTAACTGCTCGCACCTGCGCGTAACCGCAAAAACGGCGCCCGCGCAGATCAAACATTTCGGCGCGGATTGAGCAATCGCGGTGACATCCGCCGGAGAATGTAACCAGGGCTGGCACACGACACAAAAACAAAAGCATAGATAATAAATGTACAAAAAGTAACATTTATTTTCCAGTTCATTATTATTAACATCAAATTTTTTATTGTCTTGTTTCATACCACTCTGTCACAAGTATCACACTTTTAGTTGCTGTTTCGACTCAGTATTTAAAAAAATCCGGTGCATTTGTATTTCTCTTTCACGCTAGATTTTAATCCATTCATCAAAAAATTTAAACAAAACATCATCTCATACAAAAATCACAACTGTGTTACGTTTTTTAGGGACACAAAATAAGACAACGAAAAGAATTTTGACCCTTGTACCAAAAATGTGTCATTCTAATTCATAATTTTATTTATTTATTTATTTATTTAAAACTTTATTGCACAAAAGGAAAATCAAATGTACAAAAGGCGGACTTAATGCTATGAAGCATTCTCTACCAGTCAACCTTCGGGCAAAGCAGAGAACATGTAGGCGGTGCAAGAAACAGAACAAAGCGGGTAACAGAATTAGAAGAAACTTTTGGAATTTAATATTCTAATTACAAATACTATACACACATATTTTAAACAGATTTCTTCACCATACAGCTGGAAATTGCATATTTAAATGATCAGCTTCTAAACATTTGTGTCTATAATATCATTCGGAAAAATCATGAAATGATGCTTCTCATTTATTCAATGTACCTAATACCAACTAGTTGTATACCGATTACCATACCATGCGTCCCATACCGATATCCATACGTCTAAGGTCCGAGTTTTCAATCGTGAGTTAGCTGTCGAGAGTGTGTCAAGTAAATGTCATCTCTATCCTTCTTGTTCTTATGACTTGAGAAAAAGATAGTGATAATTGTTGGCAACTCCAAATAAAGGTAATTCATTCACTCATTCTAATGTTTAAGTTCGTTCATTCGTTCTTCCCTTCTTATATCGGTCACGAAGCTGTGAATACGTGCTGTGCATTGTGCTAGTTAATTTTCTATGAAATAAATAGTGTACCTAAAACTGAGCCTTGTTCCTAAATACACCTACAGTCCACACGCTCCCCTGAACAATAATTTTACCTTATGGATAGTTTTATCTGATGATTTAAAAATCAACCCCAAGAAGTGTAAATATTACTCTTCCTGTAAAAAACGCTTCCTTAAGCGTTATTAGACCGGTAGGACGGGTCATCCAAAGGCTGCGAGTTCGATTCTCGAAAGCCACCGTTTTTTTCCTTTATTTCTATCATTGTTGATCTCAGACGAAAAGCCACCGATGTAGTCTATTTAACCAAAATTTTAAGTGGATCTGTTGATAGCCCTGAGTTGGTAAAAAATATTAATATTCGTATACCTATACCTTCACCCCTAACTATCTTAAAAATTCTTACTTTATCCGAGCTGCGAGGTCGCTGAATGAACTGTGCCAATGCAATAATCATCTAGATTTACATTTATTGAATCCTGCAATCATCAAAAATACTATAGCATCCAGATTCTTTGCTCCCCCACCCGCAGATGATGAATAGGTATTTGCCTATACGTAACCATTGTTGCTTCTTTTGTTTCACTATCCTACATTGTGTCTCTGCATGCCTGTTTTATTATGTCTTTAGCATTGGTATAATTCTGTATCTTGTATTCTTGAATCCTATATGCGAAAACCTGTAATTGGCTTTGCTGTATACATATTGAACAAAACCTGTATTTGTTACTGTTAGCTGTTGGTTTTCCGAATAAATAAAATAAAAATAAGTAAAATAAAATAAAATAAATAATTGTTATATAAAATGTTGTCCGTTAATTTCATTGACATTTAATATCTCAGTACATACCTACACTGTAATTTTAAATACAGTGGCAACCCTATCCGAGATGCGCAGGAGCCTGATTGGTCGTTCGACTTTTGAATGGGTTAATTTGTCTCACTTGCAGCAAATTGGAACGAGATGCAAATAATACTTCATTTACGTTTAAGAATCGTTCAGATGACTCACATAATTCGATACATACTTAATATCAATTATATTTAAGCACTCATCGTTATCAGCCTATCTCAGTCCACTGCTGGACGCAGGCCTCTTCTATTACATATGCGTATACATACATGCATTAGAAGGTAATGACTATAATCGCCACACTGGGCAAGCGGATTGGCGATCGCAGTAGTATGCTCAGTTGCCCACCCACTACGATGATGCAGCCCATGGTCAGTGACACTTCACTTCACTTCTTACGACACCCGCGGGAAGAGTTGGGATGGTGAAAAATGTTTTTTTACTGCCGTCATGACGCGGCCAAATTTAATAATTTCATGGCATTGAATTTAACTTCAAGAAATATCTGCGGCCATGAAAAATTACCAGCGTAATTTAAAGTACCATCCACACATAAATCACACAAGAACTTCAAGGTTATATGGACCCCTAAGAGACCTTTGAATACGCCGGCCCTATAATCAGAGGTTCATCACAATTTCTCACACACTAAATCCCAAGATTGCATCTCGGCATTATAAGCGGCTAATGCCTGAGTTCCTTGGACGGTAAAAAATAGAGCCGTAAGTTTAAGGTGCATTTAAACCAAACGAGCATTCGCTCATTCTATCCTCCACTCTACGAAATCAACGAATTTCGACGAATCACGTTTCGTGTGACGAACGAATTTCGTAGAGTGGGGGATAGAATGAGCGAATGCTCGATCTAAATGCACCTTTAGCACATGGTTTAAGGCCAAGCCATACTGGATGCGTGAGCAGCACGTGCGCGTGTGCGTGACGTGCGCGTTGTAGTTTATGTAAATGTCATATTAGATCGCACACCGCTTGCTGGTCAAAGTGCACCCCACGCAAGCGGACAACACCGATCGACGGTGATATGGCGCGATTTGCCTTAAAAATGCCAAGGCCTCGATAGGTTTAGGGAACCCTTAGCTATCGTACTAGCTAACCTATGTATAGTATAAACAGTTCCACGAGAGTTGAGGTCACGCACACATCAACAAGTCATGTAAACACACGGGTAATTTGAAATTAGTGTTCTATTTACGTACTGACAGCAAACCCAATTGCAACTGTAAGATGTTCAAGTCCAAAAAGTTTGTTCAAGGGATCTGCTTCAATATTTTGACGCAAGTCATTCATTCACTACATTTTTTGCAATTAGTACTTCATTTGGATTGGTGTGTAATCATTCACCTCAAATCTGGTGAAATTACCTATATTTGTATATAAAATGTATTACAAAATCATCACCGAAATGCAGAACCCAAGCCTTAAATAGCTTCAAATTAGTCTACAGTAGTTAACAGCTATTATCGTTCTAAATAAGCAGAGCTATTTTAATGCTTGCCGACTATGTACAGAGTTTTTTTCTTACACAAGCGTAGCAAGCAATGGTCGGCATGTT
>JALPQI010012835.1:0-26473 GCA_025490895.1 Thaumatotibia leucotreta | reverse complement strand
TGTTGCAGGTTTTTTGAAAATTTAACCCCTGAAAAAGGTAAAAAGGGTGATAACGTGGAAAAAACAAGATGGGTATTGTTCTCTATGGTTTATCGGGACGTAGATCAGGAAAACAATAACGATTTTAAAATTTAACGTGGCAGACACACGGTTATGGTGTGATGGGGTAAAATTCGAAAAATGTCAATATAATTTTATTATTTATGTTCATTTCTGGTTCTAGAGATTCCAAATACCTACAGCGCGTAGGTTTCTTTGAGGGTGTAGAGGTGCTCTAATAAAGGTTAAGTCAAAATCCACTCATTAGAGGGTGCAATGGGGGTCCAAAGTTTGTACGGGGAAACTTGACTATTTAAACTGTTTTATCCGAAACTTCACAGAAGTATTTCCGAACATAAATGACTAAAGACATGTTTTAGGGTTTTTTGAGAATTCAACTCTTGAAAGTGGTAAAAAGGTTAGCAGTAAAAAAACAACATGGTTATCGTTTCTATAATCTATCGTGTCGCTGTACCGAGGTGTACGTGAAATACCATCTCTTCTGTTATGGTCTCATGGGCTTGCGGGTATCGTTTTTATGTTTATTTCTGATTCAAAAAATTCTAAATATAGCATGTTAACCATCGTTAATAACCTTTTAAGTTTTCCTAGGTTTTCACGCGATAGTAATCAAAAGTACATATATCTGTGTATCCAAGAGGTTTTTTATGAAGTCAAAACAGCCGGCACCATAAATTTCGTAATTTTTGATCCAATTGTGTAAATCGATGTATCGGCATCCCAGAGGTTCTTATTAACAAACTGCAAAAAAGGCTGCCTATTAAAAAGTGCTGACTGATCTGTTCATCATATCATAATGAAGCAGAAGTCAAATTTGCAAGAAACGGTAACAATCTTGACTTACTTCAAATGTTAATCAGCTTGGCTAATTATGGTCATCTTTGTAAGGCCTGGGAAACGAGAAATGATAGTTTATCATCAAAACACAACAATCACCTATGTGAGTGTAGGTATGTAAACTTTTAATGATAAAAAACATTTTTCGGTTACCAGGGTCGCGTTTTATAAAGTTACAATTTACAATTTCGCTGTTTGCCTCTCTTTCTAGCCAATACGTGCGTGCGATAGAGAGGCAAACAGCGAAATTGTAAATTGTAACTTTATAAAACGCGACCCAGATGGTAAAGATGACCATAATATGATAGCGGATTTTGATAATAATCGATATCTGAAATGTACAAAACGTTCCAAGAAATGAATTTGAGGTCAAAAATGCACAAAATCGTCGGCACCTTGAATTTATTTAGTTTGCATCCGACCTTAATAAAAATCGGTATCTTAGTATCCAAGGAGGTTTTTCATCACGATTTTGAGGTAGGTACAAAAAGGGAGAAGCTATCATATTTAAAATTTCTAGAACTTTGATTTGATATTGATAAAAATCGATACCGAGAAGATAAAAAGTTATCCATATGGAATTTGAAGTCAAAATTGCAAGAAAAGTTCGCCATCTTGAATTTAGGTCTTAAGTTTAATACGACCGTGATAAAAATTGTTAGAACGCGGCCGAACCGCGGGTAATTAAAGCACCATCCGCCACACTTAAATCGGTTAAGGCAAACGCGAGATAATCGCGGGAAAACATTAACACGCAGTGAATAGATATTAGTACGCGGGCGAAGCCGCGGGCAACTGCTAGTAATATACATATAATAGTTAGATACTTAAATACATAGACAGCAGCACTTCGTTTGTAGATACTTAAATGCAAGCAACAAATATCTGTGATAAATAAATACACAAATAATGCCCTCGCCGAGATTCGAACCCAGAACCTCCAGCTTCGTAAGCAGGGTCACCTCACGACCAATTAGGCTACGGAGGCTGACAAAATAAGTTGTGGAACATAAAAAAATGTTTGTATATGTATATTGAAAGTCTTATACTTACTTGAATTCGCAATATTTAATAGTAGGTACATTACTATAGAGGCCAGGACGAAAGGGGTTGCCAGCCGAAGACATAGACGACCGAGCGACTCGAGGCCGGATAGGTCTGAGGCGGGCAACCCCAATATTTCCGGCCGATTTATGTATAGTGCTTTTCTCTAACATGCAATGAAATAAACAACAAAAACTTCAGTGTTTCTTTTTAGGGTTCCGTAGCCAAAATGGCAAAAACGGAACCCTTATAGTTTCGCCATGTCCGTCTGTCCGTCTGTCCATCTGTCCGCAGCATAGCTCAGTGGCCGCTAATACTAGAAATCTGCAATTTGGTACCGATATACATATTAATCATGCCAACAAAGTGGTATAATGAAAACTAGAAATAGTACATTGTGCATCAAGGGAGGTAAGTACGGAATTACTAACGAGAGTGTTAGAAGCCCGACGCCATTAGGCGGAGGGCTTTTATGACTCGAGTTAGTATTCCGCTTACCGACCGTGATGCATACAATGTTTTTCATCACACTTACCAACCAAAAAATTAGTTTTAAGACATAATATTATTAAATGACGTACTGACATTTCTATTACTCCCTAGGGAATTTCTCTTTTCTATTACTCCCGCTACGCGCGCAATCAATGGCGCGCTTAGACAGCAAGTGTGATGAAATAATTATTTTTTTGGGTACCTCCCCAACCAGAGTTGGGCAAAAAGTAATATGATTACTTCTATAAATTACATTTGTATGTGTACTTCGTAATAAATATTACAAAGTACACATACAAAAGTAATCTGAAGGAGTAATCATATTACTTTTTGCCCAACTCTGTCCCCAACTGGTGAAGTGGGGATGAATTTTTTTTATTTATATAGTTTGGGGTATCATTGAATAGGTATTTTAAAAAGAACACGGGTCTTAAAAGAAAGTTTTTTTTCTAAAGTCAATATTTTCGGAGGTAATCGCTCCAGAAGAAAAAAAATTGTGTCCACACAGACTGACAAACGAGTTAGACACACGGATCGTGTCTAACTTTTGATCCGTAGGTCAAAAAATATTAAAAAATCATGAATAGTGGGCTTATACAGGGTGAAACGGAACGACGATCTTTCCCGCTACCGACCGAGTCTACCAACCATTACGATGAACTTTCAGTATGGAACCTGTTTTTGAATAACTACGGACCCTACACTGAGCATGGCGCGACATGCTCTTGGCCGGTTTTTTTTATACTAGTTCCTTCTTAGTGGCCAGGGCAAAAATATATAAAAAAATAAAAACGCTGCATTAAAGTCTTGACTTGACACACTAAGGAGATCGCAGTGCAATGTTTACATTTATTCTGTCGTGCAGCAGCAGTACTTACATGTTGTTACAAATTATTGCTGAATTTATTTTTACAAATTACGCGTTCTCATTGGTCAATTTTAAAGGCAGCAGAAGTTACACTTTAGTGTGGCTGAACACCATGATCCCGTACCACACAAACAAAAAAGTTACAAGCAGTCCGAGAAAAGTCTGAAATATTTTTCGAAACATCGTATCTTACTATGAAATCCGTGTTAAGATACGACCTAACTACGGAACCCTACACGCCGCCCCTAAAAAAAGCACTTTGCCGGCCTAGGCCGTCAAGATTTGTATTAAATTCCATTAACGACCTCTTGTCGCAGCCTATAAGGAACGTAACAACAATATGTATTTCATTACATGTTTGAGAAAAATATTTTTTGCCATAGTAGTGAAATATTTTATAATGTAAAGCGGAAAAATCATGTGCTAAAAATAAATGTGATTTCTTTTGTTTTCTCTTTTCAATTTCAACCTCTGTGATAATTTTACTAATTTCAGCGACCTGTGGAAGAAAAAATAAGTGTTTAGGTAAAGATGTTTTTTTTAATTTGCCGCCTTTTTTTACTGCCACCGATAGACAAACAGTATAATCGAATATTGTTTTATAATACCTACGTTAAAACGAAAACTTCCCTTTAATAACCTTAAGTACCTTAACAACTATGGGTGCTGTCAATTTGACAGTTGCCTTCCCCGTTCGATTTTCGAACAGTGGCTGTTTGTTAAAGTAGTTTCTTTGCCTCTAATATTAAAAGGTAAGTATAATGTTACAAGGTATATAACTACCCCATAAATTGTTTATTTAGCAGAACAATCATAGAAACATAGATGTAGCATAAAAAGCACAATATGGTAGCGTATAATTGACTTCAACAATGAACGCTCATATCATCGGTTTATTAAGCATCTCGAGTGTTGCAGATACAGTTACATACAATATGAAGTAAGTATAGCGGCGATATATTATAAAATTTACATTTTATTACATGACATTTGATTTCCGTAAACTAACTTTGATTTTTTCATATTATGTAGACTTTATGTAGGGCGATTTTACTCGGTACTTTGTGGATTGTTTACAGCAAATGGGGGATTTTTGTTTCTATTTCTGGCAACACAGGTCGTTTGGTTTGGCAGGCAAATCGCCCGTGAGATTGTTCGACGTTCGTATTCGCCGAAATAATGCCGGCTCTGCTATTTACATTTTCTGAGCACTGCCAATTTTAAAGAAAAATGCCAATTAATATATTGTCAGAGTAGCTTATACGGCAAGGACAGTTTACGCAAGTGACATTCTTAGTGAAGTTAATGTATTCGAATATGAAAGCGTGTGACTCGTCATCAAAAATGAATTATTGGATTTTGCTGTACTTATCTGTTCTTTCTTTAATAAGTAACGCAACAGGACTTGGTGAAATAATCTATGCAATCAACGCCGGTGGACCTGCGCATACCGACATATATGGCATTCATTATGATAAAGATCCTCTGCACGGCAGAGTTGGCACCGCTTCTGACTATGGCAAACAGCTGGTAATGATCGGTAGAGCTAACCCCAAAGACGAGATTTTGTACCAAACCGAACGATACCATCACAGTACCTTTGGTTACGACATTCCAGCCAACAAGGACGGCGATTACGTGTTAGTTCTCAAATTTAGTGAAGTTTATTTCAACGCACCAAACATGAAAGTATTTGACGTAGTCCTCAATGGAGACCACACCATAGTAGCTGATTTAGACATTTTCGACAAGGTGGGTCGTGGAGTAGCGCATGACGAGTATGTTCCATATTCTATTAAAAATGGTAAACTCTATTTCAATGAGGAAGAATCTGATATTAGAGGAGGAAAAATAAAGGTCGAGTTTATCAAAGGTTACCGAGACAACCCTAAGATAAATGCTTTGTATGTGATGAGGGGTACTATAGATGAAGTTCCTAAGCTTTCCCCGTTAGTGTGGCCTGACAATGAGGCAGAAGAGACGAGGGATGAGGTGGAAGAGAAAAGCACTCAGGCACGGAGGGCCAGTGGTCCTAAGCAGCCCGACCCCTACTCCATGGATGAGAGCTCTGTGCTCATACCTGTGTTCATTACCATTGGAGCCTTTGTTCCCCTCCTGTTCTGTCTCTGCAAACTGTAGTCTCTCTTGTGTTTTAAGTTGTTCTGTGTGACTAGGGTGAAATAATAAGTTCATTTACGTTAAGTATGCTGTATGTTCTTAACTTATTGCAAATTATTGTTTTACATAATTTTATGTGCATAAAACTATAAATTCTAGAGGTATTCATCGAAATACCCAAGATAGTACAAAAATCTGTGAAAATCACTATGGCCCGTCCTATTTGAAGTGTAATATAATGAATAAATACCATTAGGGCACAATGTAGCATGGATGGCTTATACTTAAGAAGTGCATAGAAATTATGTAAATAAATAATTATCATTTACTTTTGGATTTCATTTAACATAGTCCATCCAGTCAAAACCATAGTTTACATTCAGCTACATAGGTGTATAGTCACTAGTTTGTATCTTGAACTGTCAAACAAAGTATAACCATGACTTGCATTGCAAACTAAGTTACTGCATTGTAGTTAAGGGTAAGTATTATTGAAATGTAATGACTAGTCATAGAATGATTAGTATAAAATATCCGGTCCCTACTACTCTTTACTCGGGACAAAATAATAATGAGCATTGGTGAGAACATTTTTCCTTGTACAACATTATAAAATTATTATCACATCAAGGAAAATATAATTTATCTAAAAGTCACAAGTAATTTTAATTCAAAATTTATTCTTGCAGTCTTTGTCACACAATAATATATAGGTAAGCTTAATATACACAACTAGCTCTTAAAATTACTTATTTCAAACAGTCCAAACTTTATTCATGGGTTTTGATTTCTTCTGTTTTCTCTTTTTAATTTCAACCTTTGTGATAATTTTACTAATTTCAGCAACCTGTGGAAGAAAAAAATAAGTGTTTAAAGACATTAATTGTCATATCATGCATCATAAACTATCATGATACCTAAAAGCCTGATAAGAAACCCTTTCAATGACATGTCAAAAACAAAAGATTTATTATAATTTATATTGGTCATTGGCTTTGAACCTGTAGTGCAGATATATCAGTCATTGGCATCCAAAAGTTCAACACTACAATGTAGTAATACTAGGAATAACAACTCTCAAATCTATATTCAGTATCTTTATTTATCAACAATAGGTACAAGATTTTTTTTTTAATTGTAGTTTGTAGATTCGCAATAAACATTTTACTATCAGTGAAATCAATTTTACGGAAATTCTATGGAGGCTGAGATGAAAGTATACCTGGTATTCGTAACTACCTACTCTTATAAATGGAAGGTGCAATTTTTTTAGACGTTTCAGGAGGGACGATATTTTTTTAATTATACATATTACAGTAGGTGCTAGTATTCAGTAGACCAGGTACCTAGTAGTACCTACTACCTACGTACTAGGGGTAGGGTAGTTCTAAAATTTGAACTAATTTCCAAAAAAATCTAGGACGTCTCTTTGCGTCCCAAAACCTCATATTTTTACCTATGTCAAAAGTATCAAAAAACATCTATCTATGAAAGAGTCGAAAATGAGCATTCCACGTAACAGCGCCATCTATGAGCGAAGTGAGTCACTATTGCGCGCGCCTTGAAAATATGAGATGGGTTTTATGGGACAGGAATTGCGTGAAGTGAACCAATTTTAATAGTACATATTCCTAACTAGTGCGGGAAAACTTTTTCGGCGAGGGTGAAAGTTGGAGCCTGAGTGAAACGAGGGCGACAATCACCCGAGTAAAAAAAAGTTTTTGCACGTGTAAGGGACGATTTTTTTCATAAAAAGTGCGTCAAAAAGAGAAATTACCGCGCGCGAAGCGTGCGCAAAGTTCGTTTTTGCGCACTAGTTAGGAAAAAATATTTTTCTAATATGAATGTGATCGCTCTGTTAAACCAACTTTGGCAGTAAAAATAGGAACAAACCGCTATTATGCATTTCTTTTTTGAGTCAATAAAGAGGGTGAGAAAGAGACTGGTTCTTCTTAGGACAGTGGTGTAGGGTTAGAACCAATAGATTTTTTTCTTGATATTGTGTCAGACGATTCGAAAATGCTTATTAATAAGCTTACTTGAATTGGGTACCTTGTGCTTGAATAAAGAATAGTTTGAACAGAGATTATGGTACTTTTGTGACGGTGGTAATGGTTGTGACACTGTGCGAAACAAGCGAATTAGAAAGAGGGTAGATCGCTACGGTGTGTGGGTAGACCACAACGGAAACTGCGCGTCAGTTACTCCGTGAAGATGGCATATTAACAGTGTCGAAATCTCGGGTGCTCAATAATTTAATTTACATGGTAAATATCCCGTTTTAAGACATATTACGAACGCGTTTCGCTATAGGTATGTGTCAAAAACGTCAAATGCTAGAGAAAGTCACCCATATTTCTTTAATTTTTTTTGTTTACTACTGACGAATAGTAGGTATACGTAGTTGCAAAACGGCCAAAAAGTTCAAAACTGTATCTAAGCAAACGAAGGTAGGAACATAATTTTTTTGACTGAAATAAATACCTACCAACACTTAATAATTATTGTATTTGTGTATGTTTGCAAGCACAATTGCACATTATAAGTACATTGATAACAGTAATTGCTAGCGAAATATTACACTGTGTTAATGACACAAACTTAGGTATTTGCTGACGAAATGTTCAGTTAGACACGAGTGACTTCAGTACTATATTTTGGATCTAACGATGGATAGCGGATATAAGTACAGTAGAGCCTTGATAATCCGAACACCAAAAAAATACCCCCTGTTCGGATTAGTAGAGCGTTCGGATTATAGTATGGTAAAAATAAAAACTTGTAAATCCGAAAAAAAAAACATATTTATTGACACTTGTAAGTAACAAAAACAAGGAAATCATGCTTTTTTCTTCAGGTCACTAATTGTAGCTTTTCCAACGCCGTACTTCTCAGAAAGTGAGGTTGCAATCACTCCATCTTTTAAGGCATCCAATATAGCGCACTTTTAAGAATTAGTGAAAGTTTTGTGTTTACGCTTTGGTCTAGGATCCATATTAAACGGTTTTATTTTAACAATAATAACCTCAAATCATGTGGCAAACACTAAGACACAGCGCACCTGATAAATTAATTACAATCCATAGATAAAAACTGGGGTCAGGTGCCACAGCGGAAGAGGAAGGGGTCACTCGGGAGTTCGGATTACAGCGACGTTCGGATTAGCCTATGTACGGATTATCAAGGCCCTACTGTAGTCTAGTGAGGGCTGCTACCTAATCCCGTGCTGCTAGTTCGCGACGGCCAACATAGGTAATAGGTAGTAGCACGTAGGCGAAGATACAAAACTAGTATGTTTTAAAGACAAACGGGTCTTAATCGCGTAAGCTTACGTTTAATTATATCGTGACGTTTCGGGCATGACGTTACACCCCTAATGGTACGGACACGGGTAGAGGATATAATTATACGTAAGTTTACGCGATAAGATAAGACCCGTTTGTCTTTAAAATATGAGTGATAATCATGAAAGTTTAAATCAATATAAAACTAATATGGTACCTACAGGTAATTTTTGACAAACTTGTATACAGAAAAATGGTTCATTTAATTTGTGTCTTATCTACTCGGAAAAAAAATTGCTATAGGTAATAGTGACACATATCTACTTAATTTTATATTTACCAATTACAAGATTATTTTATTAGCTAGTATGTAAATGGTCTAGAATAGTCTAGCTAGACATCGCTGTGAGATATCGAATAAAATATAGATTGCGTAGCCTAATAATTAGAGTTTCTACCTAATTCATTGACGAGCATAATGCGGGTAGGTAGATAATAATTATCCGCCTACCAAAACCAACAAAATGGCAAGCTTATATGATTGAAGCGAAGTATAAGGTCATCATTTTTACTTACGCATTTCCGGTGCCTTGCAATTTGAGCTCGCAATCACCTTTGAGGTTTAGAACAAAGCCTTTTTTACATTCCGTGCTGTTTGAGGCAGTCTGTATTACAGTGATGTTTTTGTCGTTTGATATCGGCGGAGTCGATGCCATAGCGGTATTCATAACTTCGGTACTTTTTTCTGTGGTCGAAGACGTGTCTACCTGTTGGTTGACGACCGCAATAGTTGTCGGGACTGTGGTCTCAGAGCTCAGCCACGTATCATTTTTTATCGCCACAGTCGTCAAGTCGATTACAGTGGTCGAAATCGTTGAATCATTTTCAGCATCAGTGGTTGTCACATTTAACGGCTTCGGTGTTGTCGAACCGTTTTGCGGTTTTATCGTCATCTCTGAGTAATCGTAAGCATAGTCGTAATCCTGAAAATAAAGATAAGCAATCGGTGAATAATCAGGATAATATATTAGATCCTACGCGATTGGATGATAGTACCTACCTAATAGGCATAATCTGCGGCGGATTAAGTGCAATTGGGCTAAGTATCTAAGTATTAGATACTGTAATGAGCACAAAGCGAGTATGTGTGTATTATGAAATAAAAAACGTTTAATTGCATGTTGGAGTACCTATTGGTACCTACAGCGAAACTGTAGGTAAGTAATCGTTCTGTTTTGCCAAATTGGCTACAGAATCATTACCCCTTAACCTTTAGTAGGTATGCGTTACCGTCAGGCAGTTCAATCAAAATTTAACTTTGACGGCTATTGCGTAAAGTCCAATTGTAATGGAGCAGATCTGCTTCTAAGCATACGAAAGGTTAAAGCATGACTTTTTCTTTTCGTTCCAAAAATAAAATGTGCATACCTAATAGCGTCGCAAACACGAAAAAAAAAAATCTGTGGACATGTTTTGGTTGGAATTTGTACTACTAATCAAATTGCGATAAATACATCATACATTAACATTATGCATTTTTTGCAAAATCGTGCATGATAACATCAACTACGTTTTGGTTATGTACGATACATCGTACACCATGCATTTAAGGGTTAAGGAAACGGTCTTTCTCTATATTTTCGATCGCTTTTAAATAGTACATTACTATAGAGGACGGGAAACGAAGGGTTACAGGCCAAGTAGATATATCTGGCCGAAGGAACTGACAGATAGGAATACGCGGCCTGTAACCCTGTTTCTCGCCGAGATTTGTATAGTGCTTTTTTCAAACTTGCCATGAAATAAAACGAACTGATTTCGCCGAACCATACTATTTCATTTGTAAATAAACCAATAGTACAGAATCGTACAACATTAAAAAAAAACATTCGCGCCTAACTTTTTTTTTTATCTGTTTGAGGTATTCTTTTACCTGGTGGTATAGACATTAGTTCTTAGGTTATTTTTTTTTCTGTGGCTGAATGTCAAGACCTAGTGTCACAATTTGACGTTTCAAAACAAAAGACGGTTTGTTTGCAGTCCTAGGTGTGAAATAAATACATGAAATCCCTTTACATATCATCTTAGCCAATGATATATAAGTAAAGATACGTTATACTCTAACAAAATGAGCGAAATAAATACTTCACATCATACACCTACAATTTATTGACAGTTGACATACACCTATCTTAATACTTCAAAATGCGTAAAAGAGATGGCAATATACATATACTCGTATTTAATAAATAAAAAAGAGACGACTAGCATTTGACAATCGCGCGTGCATTCGTTGAGGTTGTTATTGATAAACATTGTTTTATCTTTGTTACTCTCGATCTTAAACAGCATAAGCTTGTCTTTTTCTCTAAGTCAGTCAAAAACGTCAAAATGGCGTCCTATTTATTTTCAATAAATAGTAAAATTGTTAAAAATATATAATTCAGTTTAATTGCGCATGATGTGTGATGTTAAGGGCATTTCTGCATTTTATTTTATGGTTTTCACTATTGTATAACATAAAATGTCATTTTAGGGCGCAGTTCATGTGATTTGCGAGAACTCTGCAGTGGTACACACCTCTCGGTGGTCTGGATATAACTAAGAGCGATTGTTAGAATTATCACAATCTGAGCGCTTCAATTTTAGAGCTGGTGTAACATATCTTTACTTATTATATCATTGATCTTAGCATATTTATGACACTGGGTACAGTACATAGTCTTTCCGGGTTTAATTTAAAGTAAGTAACATCAACATTCCGTAGCAAGTTTGAGAAAAGGTGTTTTATGTGTCAACCATCGCTTGCAGTCATTCTTTAATTATTATCAGTTGGTACCTATATAATCGGTTGTTGTTTAAATTGCCTCTTCAGGATTTTAAAGGGTGTCATACTTCCTGGCGGTGACATGGTGTCGTACAGTATTCAAACTAACATCAATAAAATGTACATGAAATGTACGAAATTGTACGCTAGTTAAAAAAATTGTACTACACGTACGAGACGAAAAAATGGTGTTAATCCGTCACCGCTAGGAAGCATACTTCCTGGCGGGGGCTATTTATTTTGTTATGTTGCGGCCGAGTTTTCAATGGGCATGTCAATGAGAAAATATGTACGAAAAATGTACGTTCTGGTACTAAAGCGTTTTTAGGTAGATCTATCTCATAGGTGCTTTAATTTGGTACTAAAAATAATTTCAATGGAACTTGATTTATTTAACGTGTTTGATCAATTATATACATCAATAAGTGGCATGTAATCGTCGTCACACATATTTATGCATGTACATAACTATTATTACATTGTGCAGTAGGTACATAAACTGTTTCCCAATAATTGATAAATTATCATTGTAAATAACTTCTGTGCGTTAGGATATAGGAAATAGGAATATTACTAAGTATAATTCGTTATATTAGTAACGTACAATTTTCGTACATATTTTTTAATTGACATGCCCATTGAAAACTCGGCCGCAACATAACAAAATAAATAGCCCCCGCCAGGAAGTAAGGAAGCATACTTCCTGGCGGGGGCTATTTATTTTGTTATGTTGCGGCCGAGTTTTCAATGGGCATGTCAATTAAAAAATATGTACGAAAATTGTACGTTACTAATATAACGAATTTTTTAATTATAATTTTAATATAATAAAGCGGTGACGGATTAATACCGTTTTCTCGTCTCGTACGTGTAGCACAATTTTTTTAAATTAGCGTACAATTTCGTACATTTTTTTGATGTTAGTTTGAATACTGTACGACACCATGTAACCGCCAGGAAGTATGACACTTTAAAGGATATCTAGTATCTACAGAGGTTCAGTCTGACTGAACTTGACGCAACTCTAATGGATCAAATCAATCAATTTTATTGAATATTTGGACACGATAAAGGGAACTTCTATAAAAATATTTTTATGATAATGAATAATTACAACCATAACTTTAAACGGAACGTTTAGTTTTGGTTGTACAAGGTTACAAAGTCAGACTATATTTTTCCCAACTAGGTAACTATATAAAATATACCTACCCAAGATAAGTTTAAGTAGTACGTTTATATTTTATTTATTGACTAGATCTTAAGCTCAAATAGACGTTGGATTTCAGTATAAGCTAGACATAGAGGATCAAAATTCCCTTCATCCTAAATCTTACATTCTCGTCAATAGGAGACGTCCATATAACGACCTTGACTAGTCCATTTTTCTGGAGAAACCTGTAGGTACCTTAATTTCCTTTTAACAAAAATTGGCACTAGCAAGATAACGTTTTTTATTCTATTTCAATTCAATTTTGTCCCGTTCCCGTGCATTTATTCATCTTAGCAAATTACAGCGTCGTAGAAAATACCGAATTTTTCGATAGGATCATATTTTAAGCCTAATTCTTGTGAACATATATTATGACTAACTGCTTACCTACTTACGTTACGTACAATCTTTATAGATCTATGTAGGTACCTATTTATAAGATTTATGGAACTCCCTCAATTCTCCCAATGAACCCGCCATGCGACTGGCTTTTAACAAACATCTTGCCTTTAACTTTAACCACAGAATATATAAAGTACAGAAGCTTCACTGCTTTGATGTTCACAAATGCCGGCTTTTTATGTACCTACACAATTATTATTACCAAACAAAACGGCGCGCGAGGCGACGCGAGCAGCTGAAATGGGCCGTATTGCGTGACGGAAAGGTCGCTTATAAGCCGCACGCCGTCGAAAACAGGGTTGTCAATTATTGAAAACTAATAAAATAACGAACGGCGCTATGAGGCG
Organism: Thaumatotibia leucotreta; assembly: GCA_025490895.1. Lineage (NCBI taxonomy): Eukaryota > Metazoa > Arthropoda > Insecta > Lepidoptera > Tortricidae > Thaumatotibia > Thaumatotibia leucotreta. The sequence goes on along the minus strand of JALPQI010012835.1, from coordinate 12,981 downwards.
TCTGACAAATACATTACTACAATGATATCTACGGCGTTAATAGCATTCGTCTTGATAGCTAATTTAACAATTTAGTTCATGCGTGATTATAGAATTTACCTACGCATTTCATACACGTGATTCAAAAATATTTGTCTCAACTCGGTCGGCACCTTCTTTGTGCTTCGGCCGCGCGTGCCCGGGCGGCATTGTTTGAGGTGTGAGTGAGATAGCAACACGACTTCGCTAACATTAGGTGAATATCCATCCGAATAATCCTGATAATAACACGAACAGTCTAAAAATATCTGTAGACAGTATGTGAGGTGTGCAGAAATTAATATATCTACTTAATGCATTTAAAAATAATGAATTACGTTAGGTACCTACGCATTCATTACAAAAGCAGCATAAATAAGTAATGGTTTAATCACAATCGTAAGGCAGACGTAACACGGCATTTTCTCGTTTATGTACCAGTGTACCTATTTGATATTATGGGAATAAAGTCAGACAACCAAATAATATGTTAGGACAAAAGGCGCGAAATTCAATAAAAGTATAAGAGAACGAAGTTTTTTACATTATTTAAATGTGCCGCTTTTTTACTGACAAGTTTGTCAGAAAATAAACCGTTTTGTCTGTAATTGACTTGAGTTTCTAAGAATTTAATTTACTACGAATGTAGGTAATAAGTGTATTATTATGTTCCTTACTTTTTAGTATCTCTCTGACGCATCGGCTGTGCGAAAAACGCGTCATGATAATTAACATTATTATTATTGCAACATGCTGCTATGCAGTATATTTTCGGCATTTTAATTTAAAATGCAAACCAATTTAGAATATAATTTACTCAGAGTAAAGAAGTACATAAGTACAGACAAGATTAACATATTATTTAAATTAATTATAAAATAAACTTATACCTACATAAAATATAAATATAAACAATTTACCTATGAAAATAAAATGTTTTCTAAAAGATTAGCCTGCGGCATAGTGCTCACGATACTGGCGACAAATTATTATAGTTAAAACCAATTAGGTAGACAAATCTCTAAAAGTGAAACAAATCTCTAAAAATGTTGTTAAGAAATTCCGTTCCTTGTTTTTCATCATCAAACTCACTTTACCAAATATGCGTAGGTAATAGGTACTTAACAGCCAAATTAGAAAATCTTACAAGATTTGAGGAGTTCCCTCAATTCTTCAAGGATTCCGTCGCCATTAAAATTTAAACCTATCCGTAAAACTAAGGTCTGTTTCAACTCAGCTTAGTCAAATCAGTCCCTTTGAAGTCGGTTAAAAACACGACAAATTTCGTCGTCTCAAGGATTTTTTACACTGAGACAAAATTCTCAATAATATTATTCAATATTTATATAGGTATGTAATTTATTCAACCAACAAAAACCGCTTAAACTTATTGAATCTTTGTGTAGGTGTGTGTTCTACATTAAATATAAGTACCTACTCGTATCTGGCTAATTTGGTAAAGTGCGCTCTATGATTTGGGCTGTTCAGTGTTCATCACAAATCAGTAAAGTGCCTACAGCCGCTCTGTGGAAGTAGTAAACTGTAGGGTACAAAAATATTATTTAGTGTCTAGCTCATTAATGCAAAACGTACCTACAATAACGAGAATGACGCTTATAATATGTCTTATGGAATATAAAAGCTCTTACCACATATTCTTCCTTGCCGCTTTTCATTAAAGCGATAATGTGAATGTCCTTCAAATCTACTTGCACATTCAGGTCCCCAGTCTGGCGCTGATCAAACGAAGCCGATTCTGCATAATTCGATAAAATGGAAAACAACAACAAAATAGATTTTGCACACATTTTGTAAGTTTATAATGTGGTAGTGTCTGGCGAAGTGGCGTCGAGTCCCGCAAGCAGGCGACTGGCTGAGCTAAGCCTGCCCTGCGCGCCTCTGGACACCAAGTTATTTCCAACAAAATAACAGTTCTTTCAAGTAATCGTGGGAAGGTCGATAGCCTCCGCTAGTGCACTGCGTCCTCAGGTTGCGTAAGGACCGTGGATAATCTGCCCAATGAACCGTTAAAACTAACAGAAGTTTTATGGAATCAGCAATATTCGCTAAACAAAACCTGGCAAGATTTAACTTTTATTACAAAATATACATTCTCTACTTTCTTACGTGTTTTATTTTATCTATTGTATGTCCTCGAGCTTACAAAAAAAGTATGTACTTATACCTACACCACTTCAGGGTCGCGTTTTATAAAGTTACAATTTTGCTGTTTGCCTCTCCTTCTAGCCAATATGTGCGTGCGTTAGAGAGGCAAACAGCGAAATTGTAAAATGTACCTAACTTTATAAAATGCGACCCAGGTGGATTTTGTTTGTTTCATTAGTTTAGTACTATACTAGGTGAAAATCAACTTCAATATTTTCGGCTTTTGTATCACATGAATACATAATTACATGAAATATAATATACAGGGTGACCTCGGAGACGTGATCAGTTTCATAATTTATCGTATAAGTAATGACTATAATGTCGGGTCTTGTTAAAAACGTCTGTTTATTTAATTTTTTTTCGGCATTTATTTTACGTTTAAAGTTTAGTTTCTTTTTATTTGTTGATACTATATGCAATATCAATATTCACAATACAAGTTCTCCCGAACTCCTTCCAAATCGTTTTTTCCAAACTCTTTTTTTATTCCCCATTGCACGATTTCATGTTCTGCAGAAGTTATAAATGTTTCTGGTGAATCTCAACAATTTTTTTAAATATACCCGTAATTTTCCTTTGGCGCAGTACCTAATTAATACTCTGTGAGGGGAATTAGGTACCTATATCACATATGTGCATTTTCCATGGGTTTTAATATTTAATCCTATACTCAAATCTTACTCTCTTTGGCATAGTTTCATGAACTAGTACCTAAGGATCTACTTATGCATAAGTCAAGGATATCTCAAGGAACGCGGGAAGAATGGCCAGATAGATACCTATACGACAGTCTCATAATTTAAAAAGCTGAATATAAAAAAAAAAAAATGTTTGTTAAAGATAGTTTGGAAGAGATTTCGAAGAAGCTGCAATATACTCTGAGTACCGGAAATGCAGTAGTGAACTAGTGACACAAAAATACTACAGTCAGCTAAGTTAAAATCTCCTGGTTAATTTCCAAAGCTAGAAAATTTACAGTTTTTTTTATCGGTACACCCGACAAAATACACAAAGTATCGTAAATCGTAATTTTATTTCAATTACAAAGGGGTGCTTATGCTCAACGCCTTTGTTTTTTTTAATATAGTATTGTATAGAATCCGAAAACATAAAATTCCGAAGAAAATATTATAAAATTACTATTTCTTAACTTTTTATTTTGGTTTTTGCTTCTAGACTGTTTTAACATAGAATTATATATGTTATGTTTATTTCTATCTTCGTCAAAAATTCTACCTGATCATTAATTTATAAAAAATATAAATAATAGTTATTTTCAGTTACAGATAGCGCTTTTTTACGCGCTAGAGCGAGAAGTGGTTTATTTTATGTCAGGTCTTCGGAGTGTCATATGTACAGTCACGTCTAATAATATGTATACATTTCGGAACGTATGTCAAAGGCAAAAGGATCAAAATCGTATACATATTATTAGAGCCGACCGTACCTACACTACTGAAAAACGTCGTACGATGTACGATACACGTGCGAAAAGGAAATTCGTAATTCGTGTCGACTTAAAGCACTTACTCCCTTCGGTTCGGTCGTGCTTTAATGTACCTTCACACTTTTCGAACTTCATGTTGTCGCACTTGTATCGTAATGTACCTACTATTATGATACAACTGTTTCCATACTTAGAACGAGTGTTGGTAACTAGAAAACACGAGCGAAGCGAGTGTTTTAAAACAGACACGAAGTAGAAAAAAAGCCTACCTTTAAACATGTGTATCATACAACATTTTACAATGCATTATGCGAGGAAAACCCAGGCTTCGCACATGATTGGTGCGACAGTATGTCGCCGCGAGATAGATCTCCGATCCTTCACTAGCTATATTAACAAAAGAGGGACAGATAGACTATCTCGCGGCGAGATATTGTCGCGCCAATTATGTGCTAAGCATACTGACTTAGGTATCTAGCAAAAATATAACTACATACTACAATCGAGTTGTCATTAATATGTAATATGTAGGTATACTTACAATTATCCACACTGATCTCATTGAAATGTGTATACATATTAATGCACTCGACTGTAGTAGTTATTTTTTTTCTGCTGAATTCGATATAAGTCCATAGTAAAAGTTGATCGCAATCAAGAGTAGATCCAGAAAATATAATTTTGTATCTTGTAAAAAATAAAAAAATCACCTGTATTGAAACGTGATCCACCCTAGTAATAGTACATTGTGCATCAAGGGAGGTAAGTACGGAATTATTAACGAGAGTGTTAGAAGCCCGACGCCGTCAGGCGGAGGGCTTTTATGACTCGAGTTAGTATTCCGCTTACCGACCGTGAGTGATGCATACAATGTTTTTCATCACACTTGCCAACCAAAAAATAAGTTTTAAGACATAATAGTATTATTAAATGACGTACTGACATTTCTATTACTCCCTAGGGAATTTCACTTTTCTATTACATCCCACTACGCGCGCAAGCAATGGCACGCTTAGACAGCAAGTGTGATGGAAAGATACTTACCTCAACTCGTTTGTAGGTATGTTATATAACAAATACTTATACGTATCTGAAGGCTGTTCTATCCCGGTCCCAGTCCCGACGCATGTGGTCAGACCCGTTATTAATTAATCGAAATGGCACATAATTGGCCGGCTGCAAATCGTCAGTTATGTCATATACCTACATAATTATATTGTCTACGTATGCAGATATAATGCATGTAAATCTTAGTACCTAATGATCGATGGGTAGTAATTTGTAGTTAGTCCGAACGGTAGAATAGTATGGAATGAATAATAATTTATCCGCACATCACATTCATCAGCCTATCTCAGGCCACGTAGGCCTCTCCTACTAATTCGTGGATCATAATTACTCGTATGAGAGCAATGCTCGGAGTTTCCTTGCGTGATCGAATCAAAAACGAGGAGATCCGCAAGAGGACCAAAGTAACCGACATTGCTCGCAGAATTGCCAGACTCAAGTGGCAGTGGGCTGGGCACATCGCCAGAAGATCAGATGGCCGATGGGGCCCGAAACTGCTGGACTGGCGACCACGTACCGGAAGACGCAATGTGGGCAGACCTCCCACAAGATGGTCCGACGACCTGGTCAAGGTCGCGGGAACCCGCTGGAGGCAAGCAGCGCAGAACCGGTCATATTGGCGATCATTAGGGGAGGCCTATGTCCAGCAGTGGACGTCTTTTGGCTGAAATGATGATGATGATGAATTACTCGTATCAGGAGGCAATGCCCATAATCGCCACGCTGGCCAAGCGGGTTGGCAATCGCGGATAATTATCCAATTGGCAATGAATAAAAAACTGGATAACGAAAAGAAAATGGTCCGCAAATATCATGATGATAGTTGGTTCGACCATGAAATTATTGTCCATTACTTGCTTTCACGTGTTAGATCTAAAAATATCACGTGAAACACCTTTATACATGGACTATAGCTTATCTACCCATGTACAATACAATTTTCGATAAATTGCATATTTCCCGGTAGCCCTATGCAATTTCTCGGATCGTCTGGCAAACAGGATTGCAATATACGCTCGGCAGGCGCTTCAAACGTTTTACTTAAATACGACTTTACTAATCTTATGAGTACCTACGACAGATAGGTAATAATCGCTGCACGTTTGCAATTACATTGTGACGTATTTCTTCCTTCCACTTTATAACGAGTGAGATTAATTGATTTTTCCCCTCACTAGCTCGTAAAGCGCTCGTTTATCCTTTAATACGAACGTGTAAAAACGCATATTATTCACTTGTGTGGCAAAGTAATTACCCTGGAGCGTAGCGCGAAGTAGCATTGGTTTAACAGATAACAAAACGTAAAATGCTCATGGAAATCGTTCCATATTAATGATAATTAAATAATTTGTTTGAGAATTTAGTGTAAAATACAAACCTTTATATAATATGATGATTTTAACAGATACATCCTAAAATTCCATAAGTAACAATTGTTTTAGTGAATGATGATAAGATGACTAGATGCAATCACAAAACGTAGAAAATGTCAACGTCAACAATTTCAATGAATAGGTTATAATCTTTATTTACCAAATCGAACACGCATAAAAATAGTAAACTAAACAACTTTCAGAGTGTTCTGTTATAATTTTGTAAAAATAATGAATGAGAATGATTTAATGATGCATTGGCGTTGGTGTGCAACTACAGGAATGTGTTAAAATCGTGCTGCGTTTACTTTTTCGTGCTAAGTTTACTGCGACAAAATCTTGCATTAAGTACATGATGCATTTGGAAAATTATTATCACTAACCCGATGATGATTGTCATCATCATCATCATCATCATATCAGCCGAAAGACGTCCACTGCTGAACATAGGCCTCTCCCAACGATTGCCACAATGACCGGTCCTGCGCCACCCGCATCCAGCGAACTCCTGCGACCTTCACCAGGTCATCAGTCCACCTTGTGGGGGGCCTACCCACGCTACGCCTTTCGGTACGTGGCCGCCACTCAAGAACCTTCCCGCCCCAACGGCCATCGGTTCTACGCGCAATGTGCCCCGCCCACTGCCACTTCAGTTTAGCGATTCGGAAGCGATCACCGCTTGGTAAGAGGCACTGATGAAGTCTATGCTCCGTCCTGCACTCCATCTTCAAAACCCCGAGAGCTATCAGCTGGAACTCCAAAACCGTTTCGATTGCCTAGGCGATGATGTGGACGTATTCAACGACGGGTATGTGGAAGCTGTCCATAGCGCTGGGTCTAAGTTTTTTAAGGCCCAACGGACAAATAAGACCAGAAAGCTCTCAGACTCCACTCAGGAACTAATGGAAAAAAGGAGTGAACTGGTTCTACAATCCTCAGTTGATGCGACTTTATACCGGCAGCTCAACAGACAGATCTCTAAGTCCCTCAAACGCGATATGCGCCAATTCCGTACCAAGTGTATAGAAAAAGCCATCGAGCGGAACAAGGGTTCTAAAGTTTTTGCAAGGGATCTGTCTGTTGGGCAAAGCCAGCTCGCCAAATTAAAGACTGAGGATGGTAGAATCGTCACGTCCAAAACTGAGCTGCTGACTGAGATAGAGGGTTTTTTATGGACAGCTGTACACGTCAACTAGCAGACCCGAAGTTGATCTAGCGGAAGACCTCAGAGTCAGAGCTAGACTGACCCGACACTACACAGAAGACATCCCGGACATGCCTGTGCGAGATTAGAATGGCTCTTGAACAGCTCAAAAATAACAAGGCACCAGCTATGCTATTCTCTTATTCACACATTCGACGCTGCGTTCGTCAACGAGCACGACGTCGAGACAGCCTTGTCTAAAATCCTAGCTGTTTTATTTGACATTAGGAATCGAGGCTGTGAGCGAGGTTGTAGGCGAGTTCGTCGCTGTTTTTCGTTAGAGAATACGAAGTTCGTACATTAAACGTCAAACTCTCGACGTAGTTAGTGTTAGTTCCAGCTCACGCCGCATTCGTCGCCGAGCGCTAGTGTCGTTTAAAGTACATTAGTGAATACCATTTTTAGGCTCGACGCTGCCGCAGCGCTGACACAGCGCTGACAGCAAGGCGGTTTCCTTAGTGAATAACACTGCTGGGGAGGACGGAATTACAGCTGAGCTTCTGAAGGCGGGTGGTAAATCGGTCCTTACGGCCCTTCAGAAGTTGTTTATTTCCGTCTTACTGGAAGGGAGAACGCCAAAGGCATGGAACAGGGGTGTGGTGGTACTGTTCTTCAAAAAAGGTGACAACGCTTTATTGAAGAACTACCGACCCATATCACTTCTGAGCCATGTCTATAAGCTGTTTTCAAGAGTCATTACGAATCGTCTTGCACGCAGGCTTGATGACTTCCAGCCTCCCGAACAAGCCGGTTTCCGAAGAGGCTTTAGTACCGTAGACCACATCCATACGCTTCGCCAGGTTATACAGAAGACCGAAGAATATAACCTGCCCCTCTGTTTAGCGTTTGTGGACTACGAGAAAGCCTTCGACTCGATCGAACGAAACATGGGCTGTACTACAGTCTCTCCAACGGTGCCAAGTCGACTACCGCTATATCGAGGTGTTGAAGTGTTTGTACGAGAGCGCCACAATGTCAGTCCGACTCCAAGACCAGAGCTCGAAGCCTATTCTGCTGCAGCGGGGAGTTAGGCAGGGAGATGTCATCTCCCCTAAGCTGTTTACCGCTGCACTGGAGGATGTCTTTAAGACTCTGGACTGGAAAAGGCTGGGTTTCAACATAAACGGCGAGTACCTCACTCACCTTCGATTCGCTGACGATATAGTAGTCTTGGCTGAGACCTTGGAGGACTTAAGTACTATGCTTGTTGACCTCAGTAAAGCCTCCGAGCGAGTTGGTCTTAAAATGAACATGGATAAGACGAAAATCATGTCAAATTCCCATGTAGCACCAACTCCCGTAATAATCGGAGACTTTACACTCGAAGTTGTAGACGAATATATATACCTAGGACAAACTATCCAGTTAGGTAGGTCCAACTTCGAGAAAGAGGTCAATCGTCGAATCCGACTCGGTTGGGCAGCGTTCGGGAGGCTACGACACATATTTTCGTCCAATATTCCGCAGTGTTTGAAGACGAAAGTCTTTGATCAGTGTGTGTTGCCAGTGATGACATACGGTACTGAAACGTGGCCGCTTACGATGGGCCTCATAAGAAGGCTCAAAGTCACCCAAAGGGCAATGGAGAGGGCTATGCTAGGAGTCTCTCTGCGTGATCGGATTAAAAATGAGACCATCCGCAGCAGAACCAAAGTAACCGAAATGATGATTGTAATGTGAACAAATAATTACCTTTTTTGAGTATCCTCGCTATAGTGAGGGGAAAAGTTTTGTGTTACACACGGGTGCAAATGTATTTTACTTCTCGTATGTTAAAACACTCGCTGCGCTCAGGATTCTATTTTAGAACCTATAGAATCCTTTCGCTTGCTCGTGTTTCAATTTCATACTCGCGGGTAAAATGCAACTTTGCACCCTTGTATAACAAATAACTATTATTCAATTTTAATAAATAAGTACCTATTTAATAAATTGTAATAAGTACGGTCGGCTCTAATAATATGTATACGATTTTGATCCTTATGCCCTTGACATACGTTCCGAAATGTATACATATTATTAGACGTGACTGTACCTACTTAAAATTAGGTATTTAACTTACAAACTAACAATAACACACACACTTTTTAATCAAAAAGCTCACCCCGTGTAGCCCCGGGTGCAAAGGTTCCCATCACACTGGCAGCATTGCCACGTTGAACGGCGATAGCCAGCCTCTCCACCAGGAACGACCCAGAGCGGGGGTCCAAAACCCTCTCCCGCAAGCGCCCCAAATGTGAGGGAGCAAATGTGCTAACGCAAGTTGCATCCCACAATAGGCCCTATCGTTTAGCGCGTAGTGGCGTGGAAACCTCCCTAAACTCCGACAGCAACTCAACGCATGGTGTCCGTTGCTCTCCCCATGGTGGCGCAGATGCATGCGTGAGGTTCACATACATCGCAGCCGAGGCAGAGAGCCACTGCTATTCGCAAAGAGTTGTCGTCAAGGAGGGTTCCCACATAAGGAGACGGTAGGGCCTGAAGCCACGCACCTACCCCCGGTCCCGACGCTGCTCTGAGCCTCGCCAGATCCACCCCAACAGCTGCTTCCAAAAGACCGCCGAAAATTTGCTTCACCCCAACGCTATCCCACATACGTTGACAATCCAGCTTTTCAGGTTCAGGCACCCCTGGGTTGAGAGCCGTCCAAGCCTCCCGAGCCTCGAAAGAGCAGGGAATGGTCACCTCATCACCATTAATTGAAAGAATTTGAGTGACAAGGCCCGTAAACCCACTTGCCGAAGCCAAGAAAGCCGGCAGGCTCACATCCCGTGCGAGCCGTATACCCAATTCACCATCACGAACTGGCAAAGAATCCAAATCGCACTGGCTTGCGTTGAGGGAAACATTCAGCAGGCATTCTATTTACGTTCTCTTTCGAAACACCACACCAACAGTTTAAATTTTAAGTTATAATTTTGCGATTTTCTAGGTCGTGAAAAAATATATAAATATTTTTTTCCGTTAATCAGATATTGATTAATAATATATAGTACGGTCAAATCGTATATTAAACTCGCAAAACATGTAGTAAAGCTGCATTTTTGGTATGTTATTTAGACATCATAGGGCAGTATAAAACCACATTTTGCAAGCAAAAAAAAGTTGTGCTAGCTGCGTAATACGTGAAAAACTGTGAAATTTACTGTCTATTTTTAGTTTCTGATTTTTATAAAAAAAGCCTTACGTTTTTTGACAATATGTATCAGGTAACGTTTAAAGATGAATGAATTTGTAACAAGATGAGATAACATGCATTACCGTAGGTCTTATAGTTTCAGAGATTCGAGACTTCAAATAGTACCCTGTTTTTGTAAACTAGATAAAATGTTGAGTTTTGCTAACGTTTTTGGTTTAATAACGCCTTACCTAATTATGCTACGAAAAACATGAAATAATTATCTTATAGCGCAATTAATATTCTTTCATTTAAGGGTAAAATCAGGTCAGTAAACTTTGTAATTGAAAATAAAAACGCGTAATTCAAAAGGCAGTAGGCCCGCTATCTAAGTTTTTCATACAAATCGCAAGTCGTGTTGCAAAGCTGCAATTTTAGTATATTATAGAGGCGCTATAAGGACGTACAAAAATGCATATTACAAGAAAAACAAAAAAGGAACTTCGGCATAGGACGAAAAAAAACAGAAAAAATATTGGACTTCTTTTACTTTTTGACGTTTAATTAAAAAACTATTATCTTTTTGATACTAATTGCTACAAAACTTAGAAAGAATATTAAATTCGAAAGGATTTGAGCTACCTTGCATTACCCTAAATTATATAGATTTAGAGATACGACATTTCAAAATGTGCCCTTCATTAAGTTAAGAAAATAAGTGCATGTTTTGAAGCCTCGCATACCCCCAACTATAAGACTTACAGTAATTGTTATCGGCTCAATTTGTTTCAAATTTAATATAGTTATTATCTACAATTACTTTTTTCCCTTAGCGCGAACGTTTTGCCAATATTTAGTGAATAGCTTTAACGTAACCTAAAATTTGTTTATGTTTTGATGAAAGGGCACTTTGTGAAATGTCGTATCTCAAAATATATATAACTTACGGTGAAGCAACGTAGCTCAAATCCTTTCAAATTTAATGTTCTTTCTTAGTTTTATAGCAATTAGTATCAAAAAGAACATAGATTTTTAGTTAAACGTCAAAAACTAAAAAAAGTGCGAATTTTTTTCCGTTTCTTACGTCCTATGCCCAAATTATTTTTTTGTTTTTCTTTTAATATGCATTTTCGTATATATCTATAAGGCCTTTATAATATACCAAAATTGCAGCTTTGCAACTCGACTTGCGATTTGTATGAAAAACTTAGATAGCGGGCCTCCTGCCTTTGGAATTTCGGGTTTATACTTTCAACTACAAAGTTCACTGACCTAATTTTACCCTTAAATTAAAGAATATTAAGTGCGCTATAAGGTCACTATTGCATGTTTTTCGTAGCATAATTAGGTGAGGCGATATTAAGTCGAAAACGTTAGCAAAACACAAAATTTTATCTAGTTTACAAAAAGGGGTACTTTTTAAAGTCTCGAATCTCTGAAACTATAAGACCTACGGTAATGCATGTTAGCTCAACTTGTTGGAAATTTATTAGTCTTTAAACATTTACTAACATATGATATCAAAAAACGTAAGGTTTTTTTAATAAAAATCAGAAACTAAAAAATGGCCGTAAATTTCGCAGTTTTTCACGTACTACCCAGCTAGCACAACTTTTTTTTGCTTGCAAAATATGGTTTTATACTGTCCTATGGTGTCTAAACAACATACCAAAAATGCAGCGATACTACTTGATTTGCGAGTTTAGGGTAAAATTATGTACGATTTGACCGTACTAATAAGACAAACTTTAAAAATGGGTCAAATAAATAGCCTATTACTCATCCTAGTGAGGTTCTCCAACAACCGAACTCCTTTCTCACCTGCGGATCTCGATGTAAGCTCCTTTAAAAATAGGGTACTGGTAGAATATTTATCATGTCTCTTTCTGTGGGTGCAATATCATTTTTTTTAATGGAGATAAGTTTCGTTTCTGAATTTTATGGCCTAGCGCAATATCGTGATTCTCGTAAATGTTGCTGAACGTTGTATTTAACATGACTTTATAAACGCGACTCCGCAGTCGATTTCAAGGGAAATTGTATAAAAATTAGCATGAGTGATGCTGATGTGCCAAATCTGCCACGACTCAATGAAAACGCGAAGTCGATGCAATTTTTGACATTCTTGTTAACAATTTAATTATTAATGCTGGTAACATCAGTTGTCACGTCAAGTCATACTCTGTCTTTATTCTATACCTACTCTGTAGCAAATCAGTCAAAAGTAGAAAATTGTTTTCGTCTTCGTTACATTATTATTGTTTACGTCTACCGCAGCATATTCAATCACTTATGAAGAACTCTGATATTTCATCTATTGTTCGTGCTACGGCGTGTGACTTGTTTCAATCAACAAAATGATTAAATTTTGGAAGAGCGCAGGTAAGAACTGAACAAGTCACGTAAAGTTTATACTAGCTAGTGTTGTAATAACTGTGCTTTATCGTGGCTATTGTTTCAGCAAAAGGAAAAACTGGTTGCCCTGTAAGACCACCTGAAACGAACGCAATCAACAGTTCTGGTAGCAAAACATATTTAGACACGCAAATAGACAGTGAACAGAAAAGGTAGGTAAAACGCCTTT
>JALPQI010012834.1:0-24391 GCA_025490895.1 Thaumatotibia leucotreta | reverse complement strand
ACAAAACTTTACAAGCGTACAATTCTACAAAATTGTCAAGTTTTTGTATGGGAATTTATACAATTTTGTAGAATTGTACGCTTGTAATGTTTTGTGGTATAGGCCACAGGTGCCACTGCAATTGTATACAATTGTCATTCATGTATAGGTATTATTTTGAAATCCAACAGGGCCGCTGCTACAAAATGGTGGATAACCTATTTTTTTAATCGTATCGATGGTATTGTTACGTTCGTGGGGTGGGTTTTCTATAGAAAATGTATAAATAAGCCACTAATTAAAACTGAGACTTTAATTACTAATTAAAAGAACAAACACCAAACTAAAACAGTAATCACACACTTAACACTTCAAACTGGTACACTTTTACACTCTCAAACTCGCCGATAGAATCGCAGTCTTAGCTCTTGATGTTATCTCTTCGCTGTCTCACTTGAAACTCCTCCTCGGCCGGGTCATGCTGTGTATTTATACCAGCCACTCAAATCTACAAAGTACGAGAAGATTCGACTCTAGAAAGTTCCCGAGTTAGGTGCGCGAACATTCTAGAGTCTCGCTGTCTCTTTCTACAGGTTTCTCTTTCACACCCGTCCAGAATGTTCTCTCTATAGCTGTCTCATTCACATCCTTCCAGAACATTCTCTCATGCTGTCTTTATCTAATAGTGCTTTCTCTTTCACTCCTATGGGAAATTTAGCTATATACCGATTTGTACTTGAGAGGCCCAAAAGGGGTCCTGAAAACGCCTGAAAACGGGTTTTCAGGTTATTGCGCCATCGGATAGAGGGTATCCTGAAACGGCCTGAAAACATGTTTCAGGCGCCTGAAAACGACGGTATCTGGGGTGAATATTTGATTTTGTAATATGTGAAAGAGGACCTTCTGAAACGGCCTGAAAACGCATTTCAGCCTGCTGAAAACGCTTCTAACGTGTCTAAAATCATATTTGTAGTTTTTTAACATGCCATCGGCGTAACAGTATCAAACAAATGGGCTTGACAAGTAGTTTACAGTGCACTATAAAAAATAAAATCTAAAATTGCTGCCACAAAAAAAATGCGGATAACTTTTTTTTCAACTGCATCAATATGGGTATCAAATGAAAGGGCTTGACAAGTAGAATTCAGTGCACTTTTCAATTAAATATAATGAAAACTAAAAAAAAAAGAATAATTTATAGTATTTTTTTTATATTTTCTTCGGTTACCGCGAGGATTACACATGAAATAAAACTATGAAAACGGATAAACTCGCGTAAATTAACTAATTTTAACTTCATTCCGTCGTTTCGAATACTTTACAGGGTTCGTGGTCAGCGGATGACTGACAATGGAGGAAATTTGATAGATCTACCTCCATCGAAATAAGAAAGATAAGTACAAAACTACCCACAAAGAAAAATGTACTAATCCACAGACAATAACTTCTAAGGGTGGATGTACATACTAAATTTGAAAAGCTTAAGCTAGTTATTCATTACAAGTATTTTTAACCGACTTCAAAAAGGAGGAGGTTTACAATTCGTCGAAATCTTTTTTTTTTTTTTATGTATGTTCCCCGATTACTCGAAGACGCGTGGACCGATTTGAAAACTTCTTTTTTTGTTTGAAAGGGTATACCTTCTAGTTGGTCCCATTGTCACCGAATTCAGATCTGATGATGGGATCCTGGAGAAATCGAGGGAACTCTTCAAATGTTGTAGGCACACATGACATTTTTCATTTATTTTCGAAGACTAATCAAGTATTTGCGTCTAGTCATGAACGTTTTAAGTTGGTGATCTGATGATGGAAGGTACAACTCCTTAGCAATTAGGAGTTGGGGGGACAATTCTTTAAATATAACATATTTCATGTATTTTGGAAGCTATTCGAGTATTTGCGTTTAGGTGGTCATCCTTTCATGTCTGTGAGCTGATGATGGAAGTTACAACTCCTTAGAGATTAGGAGTTGGGGGATAATTCTTTAAATATAACATAGTTCATGTATTTTGGAAGCTATTTGAATATTTGCCTTTAGGTGGTCATAGTCTCATGTTGGTGAGCTGACGACGAAAGGTATAACTCCTTAACGATTAGGAGTTGGAGGATAATTCTTTGAATATAACAACTGTCATACATTTGCGAGATCTATTCAAGTGTTTGCTTAGTAGTTATGACATGTTGGTTAGCGGTTAGTGATTCTTTAAATAATATAGATTCAGATTTTCTGGCCTATTATAGTGCAGTACATTCTAATTATAAGTATTTAGAGCACACTAAATAACGATTTTATACTACTAAAAAGCAAAAAATAAAATATTTTAAAATAAAAATTAAACCGCCTTCAAAAATTAACCCAAACTAAAAAGTAAAAAATAATTTTAGTTTCTACTTCTTAGGATTTCCTACCCAAACCTTTTACCCTATTCATTGAAATAAAATATTATGGCTAGGTATCCTACAGATTTCTTAGAAGTCGGTGCCAAGCCAAATATGTTCACTTCGCGAGTATAATGATTGTATTCGATAGAGCTTTGTAACTTACTGTCACTCCGGTTATGCTTTCATCAAAATGACTGAGGTAGATCATTCTGTTGATAAAAACATAATCGGCAGCACTTGGCACCGACTTCTAAGAAATCTGTAGGATACCTAGCCATAATATTTTATTTCAATGAATAGGGTAAAAGGTTTGGGTAGGAAATCCTAAGAAGTAGAAACTAAAATTATTTTTTACTTTTTAGTTTGGGTTAATTTTTGAAGGCGGTTTAATTTTTATTTTAAAATATTTTATCAGAATGAAGACAAAATTAAAATAATTTTGAAAAATTGGGGGTTGTTGGTTAACACCGTCAAAACACATCAGCCTCACGGTTTATGTCTAGACTGTTCCTTTGTCAGATGAACTACTGGATCCCAAGCTGGTGGTAGAGAAAAGCTTCTTTCTATCCTATTAAAGTTTGGATATTTCATTATCTCAATGGCCTCTCGCAATATTCTAGGAATGTGTCTCTTCTCCTTAACGAGAACCAAAGGCTTGTCAAACTTAATAGAATGATTTGGTCTATCCATGACATGCTCCCAAACCGCAGACTGTTTTCGACAGTGCTTGACATCGGCTATATGCTCCTTCACCCTAGTAGTGATATTCTTTTTTGTCTGCCCAACATATGAAAGCCCACATTTACAGTCCAGCTTATATGTACACTCCTGCATTCAGTAAGGGTATACTTCACAGGCCTCAGAAGCTGCGACATCTTATTCATTGGCTTAGATCGGAATGAAGTTAAAATTAAGTAGTTAATATTCATATTATATTCATATTCATTAATTCATAAAATTAAAAAAATTACTGGTCATAAATAATAAAATAAAATTAGGATGTCAATTAATTTACAGTTGACATTAAAATAATCTAATTAACATATTATTTAAAAAATAAAAAATAAAATATACTTACATTAAATTAAATAAAATTAAATTATAATTTTCATATTCATGCATGTCAAGGTTTTTTTAAAGTTACTCTTAATTATGACCCCACAGTTTTTTTTTAAGATTATCGTTGCAGCACTGTAGGTACGAACATTTGTTATTGTTGATATGGCAGTTATGTCATCTACTTTTGAAATTAGCTGTCATCGAGTGTTTAACTTGCGTATGTTGCTCTACATTGCGCGCCGAATTATTTTGTTGCTCTAATTTTAAGTAAAACTTATTTGAATGTACTTATTATGTCGTATACTAACACCCGTTAAGAGCTTCGCCCGTATTAGACTTACACCCTGTATGCGGTCTAATTCTGCCGTGTCATGCCTATCTCATCTAACTCGAAAAACACAGTTTTGAGTATCAGTTTAAAGTTTTTTTATGCATTTCGTTTATTGCTTCAATTTTATTATGCCAACTTGAAAAAAAAATGTGCAGTTAGGTTTCTACAAGACTAATCTAATATTATAATATAGGAAGATAAGGATATTTTTAAATATGAGCTATAAATGGCTTAGGTATGACAAGTTCGCCATACAAAATCTGTTTTGCGATGCCGTGTATCTCAAGATAGATGACTTAGGCAAAATACGTGGAATACGAGTATAAACGTAGCTCATGTTTGCCTGAATAGTCCTGAACTGGGTTTAAAATTCATAGGTTATTATAAAGTTGTTACTGTATTATTATAATTAAATGTAATATACTACGCACACGGTATTTTAATAAAATTAAAAAAAAAAACATAGATTTAAAGAGATATAATTAAAGATACATTGATTTATTTGATACTAATTAATGACTTAGGAATCAAATTATAACTCTTTTAACAGAGATCAGACAAAACGATTATAAGATAACTACAAATAATTATTATTTAATTAAATAATCAGTTAAATATACTTAACAACGCGTTGGTCGATAAAACTGAAAATAATTCTGAATAATAAAAGCTAGCAAGTAAAATAATTATATGAATTAAATATTCTTTAAACTATATACTTTTAACAAAACAATAAGGGTTTTCTGAAATGACGTTCACCAGAGCGGCAGCCTTGCCTAAGTCGTGTAACTTAGATGGAATTTGCTGAATACTTACGAAGCTTGTCGTGGCTATGTCGTTTAACTAGAGATAAACGACATAGCCAAGTTATGATGTGCTAAAAATCGAGTTACACGACTCTTGTGACAGGCTCGTACACAAAATAGGTAAATAATATTAAAATAATTGTCTTCGTGGTAGGTAAAGGAATCGAATTAAATACGATTTAAACGACTTGTTGCCCTAATCTCATATAATTCAAGTTAACCGACATGTGCATGACACGGTGGATTTGTGCGACCGATGTGTTTGTTTATCAAACATTTATACAGTAGCGATCAAAAGTAATTTGACAAATAAAGATAATGTAGTATTTTTGTTTATTGAGTTAATATTTAATAATAATTTGGTAATTACATTTTCTAACCCTATCCTTTTTACGTTCCCACTGAGATATCTAAAAACAAACTACAAACTAAAAAGAAATTCATAAAAAATACACTTTAGGACGATCAAAAGTATTTTGACATTTCAATAAAATTATTTTACCAGACTTGTAAGAAGGTCAACATTTGAACATTTGCTTAATATTTGGTTGCGTATCCTTTGGACTTTTCAACAGCAGCACATCGAGTCGGCATGGAGTCCACTAACTTCTGTATACGTTCATATGGTATTCTTGCCCACTCTGACTTCAGTGCTTGAAAAAAATCTTCCTTGTTGGAATAATTTCTCAGCTCTTCCCATAGGTGCTCGATTGGATTAAAATCAGCACTTTGACTCGGCCTCTCGAAAACCTTGACTTTTTTACGATTTAAAAATGCCTTGATATGGTTTGATTTATGCTTAGGGTCGTTATCGTGTTGAAAAACCCATCGAGGTGGCATATTTTCTTTGGCACAAGGTATCATGTGTGTATTAAGTATATTTTCATACACAAATCGATCCATAATGCCATCTATTCGAACGAGAGGTCCGAGTCCGTGACGAGAAAAAACATCCCCAAACCATTACGTTACCGCCACCATGCTTGACTGTGGGTACTTGGTATCGCACATCGTGTCTTTTATTATGTGGACGACTTACATACTTTATTCCATCCGACGACATTAAATTGAACTTATTGAATCTTTATTGCAAAAATAAAATAGTACTTACTCTCGTCGCTCCATAGAATTTTGGACCACTCAGTACTTGTCCACGATTTGTGTCTTAGTGCAAACGCTAATCGCTCCTTCTTGTTTTTTGCCGATATAAGTGGCTTTTTATATGAGCGTCGACCATGAAGCTCTTGCTCCGTTAGGCGTCATTTGACAGTAGATACATGAATATTTACGTTGTAATTGTCTTTCAGCTCGTCCTTGATTGTCACTGCAGTTTTCCGCGGATCTTCTACGGACAGTTTTTTTTATTAAATGATCAGTTTTCGACGTGGTTTTTCGAGGACGACCGCTTCTAGGCTTATTGTTGACACCTTTTCGATCCTTGAATTGCTTATTCCAAACACTAACAAGTTGCCGTGATATATGAAAAGTTCGCGAAACTTCAGCCTGCGACTTGCCTTTTTTGAGTGCAGTTGCAACGGCTTGTTTTAAGTAGTTTTAATATTCTTTACATTTCGACATGTTATATAAAGTCTAGGCCTTAATTTATCTAGAAAATATTATCATCCCGTAAGACTATTCTCAATAAAACTGAATAAACGAATGGTGTCAAAATATTTTTGAACCAACCAGATGTACGTTTTTATGGTCAGGTCCTTAATATAGTTCAAGGAGCTAACCTTTTTGTGTATTTCAAAGAAGTTATAAGTCATTAATAACCACGGCATAAACTATCCTTACTTACTTGTGCAATATCCAAACTTTTGTTGATGTCAAAATACTTACGATCGCTACTGTAGTAGGGCTCGTGACAATTACACGATGCCGCAGAAATATTGTAAGAGTATGACACACACATACCTACTTTTCTTTACATATTATAATCCATAGAATTCAATTATTTTCAACCTTAAGATGTCCACTGGACGTCCACAACCTGGACAAAAGATTCCCTCAAGAATCTCTACTCCGAACAATCACTAGCCGCCCTCCACGAACGGTTTCCCGCGACTTTCACCAGATCAAATGCAATCAAATCAAGGTATTTGATTTGTAGAGCGTATAACCTTGGGAACATAATGAGAATAATAATAATATAACTCATCAAAACTCCCTGCGTGCAAAGAAAATATAACTATTTAAAACAGTAGTATGATATTTTACAATGTACCTCTAACAAAATTGCTTTCCATGTTGAATATGTGACGTGGTCGTAAATGTATGGCATTCTAAATTTAAAATAGTTTTCTAAAACTATTTCTGAAATAGTAAAATCTCCGACACAATCCATTACGAGGTTCATGACAAATACCACGGATAAGACATTTTCCACTGAAAACAAAAAGTCAGTAATCAGTAAAGGACCCCGTGCCTAAAGTATGGAAAATGTGGTTTCGGTTAAATGGGCTGGGATTTCGATATTCTGTAGACGTCAATGCTCTGAACAAAAGTCTCTATGAGTGCTACCACGGTTTCCGAGACCCTGTCAAAGTTATGACTTATTTTACATCTACCCTCCTATGAGTTGAGATTCCGATGAAATAAAAAATTAAGGGTAAAATAAAAGAAAACATCTTCAGAGTATCTTAGTCATCTATATACAATACAATTTTCTTTATTTGCACACCTATTAAAACAATACCTATGAAAAATCTATATTTTCATTTTTTTTATCTATCAGTTTCGACTTGTTTATTCATTGATATTCGCACATTTCATTTTGATTTCTTTTAGTTTTATTTATTCATAAACAATATAGTACATTGCATTTGAAATAGGCTTAAAGTGACATGCAAAATACATAATCCCATATAAAAAAATCAAACACGAATTCAAAAAATAAAAATCTAGAATTTAGATGGATTGGATAAGTTACTCTGACGCTGTTTTCTTTTATTTTACCCTTAATTTTTTATATCGTTGGAATCTCAACTCATAGGAGGCTAGATGTAAAATCAGTCATAACTTTGACAGGGTCTCGGAAACCGTGGTAGCACTCATAGAAACTTTTGTTCAGAGCATTGACGTCTACAGAATATCGAAATCCCAGCCCATTTAAATGAAACCACATTTTCCATACTTTAGGCACGGGGTCCTTTGTAATACAATTTTTTTAAACATTTATATTTAATAGGTGCCAGTATTTAAAAACATTCAACATAATTATATAAACCAAGTATTAGGCAGCCCAATAACTAATGGGTCCATCTAGGACCACAAAGTGGAATTCCTAAAATGTTGAATATGCAAAAAGTTGAAATTGCAATAATTATATTGAATGTTAAAATGTTGCATTCCCGTAAAATTAAAATTCTCTATACGCATAAATTGCATGAAGTTGAATTTGTAGCATATTGAATTCGCAGAAAGTTGATTTTGCGGTAGGTTGAATCTCTAAATGTTGAATTTACGTGAATAGAAAGTTGTGGTAGCTAGGGTCCCGTGCGATACTTTAATAGCTGATAGAGTAACTAACCGAGTGCGATAAAAATGAAAAAAAAAAACAAACAAAATCCGTGAAAAAGTCACTTTGTTGAATGTTCCATACAAGATTAAAAAACGAGTATCTTTTTTTTTCACTTCCATAGTATTCCATGGGATCAGAGTTGGGCATAATCAATTCATTTTGGAATTAATTACAGGGTTGCATTCCAGTAATGACGATTCTTCAGTAATGAATTACTAGTATAATCAAAAATTACTGTAATGCTTTACTATGGTTACGCCTGTAATCCATTCCATGGGGATCGGTATTGTAATTCGCTACTGTAAATATTGACTCCACCGTAATCAAGAACTTTAGCATCGGCATCACTTACAACGTAATTTTGTTTCTGTTACTCCAAGAAAATTGTTTTTTAATTATAATGTCATTTTAGTTGACATGTGACATCCTAGCACTTTCATGATTGTTAATAACGTATTCTAAAAATGTAGAATATTTTTAAGATTCAAGATGGCGGCAACTTTTTTTGCAATTTTCATCATTATATTCGTTTTTGACTAATTCGCATCCGTGGAATCCCATTTTCGGGTCCATTCTAAGATAAGTTATCTTGGATTATAACTCAAATAATATGTACAGCGATTGACGAACATGGCTATATTTAAACGTAATTTAAATAAATAAATAACGATGTTGTACGAGGTCGATATGTCATGTGTCGCGTAAATACTAGGTACTTCTTGGTACTTGATGTCACAACTTAATCTAACAAAGGTAATGAACGAATTGGAGTAAATTATCTGTACATTCTTTACTCATGTTGGGAAAATAACAACTTAGTGTGAAATAATTTATGACATTAATAATTTAAATACCTCTTACTAAATTAAGTGACAACGCATTAAAAACGAATTAAACAAATACCTACAAACTCAGACACTATAGTTGCCGACTTCTAAGAATGAACATTTGACAGATTATAA
The DNA here is from genome assembly GCA_025490895.1 of Thaumatotibia leucotreta. Classification (NCBI taxonomy): domain Eukaryota; kingdom Metazoa; phylum Arthropoda; class Insecta; order Lepidoptera; family Tortricidae; genus Thaumatotibia; species Thaumatotibia leucotreta. Next base: position 15,347 of record JALPQI010012834.1, on the reverse strand, counting down.
ATGAGCCTTCTGCATAATGATGTTAAGACTATCGGGAAAATGGTGAATCTTACCCTCATATTAATAAGGATAAATCTATAACTGTTCAAAGTTCATTCTTAAAAATGGCAACTATAAATGAGCACACAAAGGACTATGCGTCAAAATGGACCAAAAACCAACAGAGCTGGGAGTAGTGTCATTAAAAAGGTCTGCTTATGTACTTTATTTCATTCTATAGGTGCAAAGCTGAATTCCATTGGATAATTTTATATGAGTAAGGCGTTCTGCGGGGTTATTCCCACCTGTTACCACCAACTTGACACCAGTGGTAACAACTGGGAATTTTTTTCCCACCTGTTACCACCAGAGTACTTAGTGGTAACTACTGGGAAAAAGAATTCCCAGTAGTTACCACCAATTACTTTAGTGGTAACTACTGGGAAAAAGAATTCCCAGTAGTTACCACCAATCGCTTTAGTGGTAACTACTGGGAAAAATAAATCCCAGTTATTACGACCAAGTACTTTACTAGTAATGTGCTTGTTTTTAATAGAATATACACAAAATACTTTGCCAGTTATTAATAAGGAGCTAATTTTATGAATATTACTTTATTTACAAAATGTCTTATGAGCCATCGAATTTTACTAAAAAATGAATACATTTTGAAAATATTTTTTAAACTTTTTTTTTTAATATTTTGTCTGTATTACCTACTCTGAATCTGAACCAAAAATATTAAGAACTATGTATATTGTATAGGAGCATTTCTATTCTTCTATTTACCCATGTAAAAATTTGTTAACAGATAGGTACATTTTCAATGTGTGTTTATCTGTAGATACATAAAAACATTACGTATACACAGTGTATTATAATTTAATGTGTCCATACTTGCACTTATTTCTTACACGCTTGTAAGTGAACTGACTTGATTATCACAGGGGCAGGTAAAAAGGGATGACGGGTGAGGTGACCGGCTCGTAGAAGGGATAACTTTCATTTTTCATCGTGTTGTTTTAACTGATTACGAATCTCAATCCTTTTTTAAGATTATTATAACTACTACAAGGTTTTAGGTAGTTACACGAAAAATGAAATATTGAAATATTCTTGTTTTGAATAAAAAATCAGTGTAATTCGTCTTTATTTGTAGTATAACATTTTATAATAATTATAGTCTCTGAAAATTGTTACCATTGTATAACAGAATTTATGACTACTACGTATAGGTATCCTATTGCAATAGTACTAAATATTAACTTAGTGGTAACTACTGGGAATTCTTTTTCCCAGTAGTTACCACCAATTAGTTTGGTGGTAACAGCTGGGAATTTTAATTCCCAGTTGTTCCCAGTGGTAACAGGTGGGAAAAAAATTCCCAGTTGTTACCACTGGTGTCAAGTTGGTGGTAACAGGTGGGAATAACCCGTTCTGCGGATACTCTCTAAGTAAATCACCAGCGTTCAGACACCATACATCATAGTATTTACTCTGACTAAAATACAAATATCTCCGTTTTGCAATGGAATTGAACATAGTGCCCATAGAATGAAATGAAATAAATGTAAATACCTATTTAATGACACCACTTTCAGCTCTGTTGGTTTTTGGTCCACTCTCCATACAAATCTGCCCATTGTCCTTTAAATGTAAGTAAGTAAAGTACTACTTTTTAGCGTTCCGTACACGGAGGATAAAAAATGGACCTTATTACAAAGACTCCACTGTCTGTCCCTCTGTCTGTCATGTTAGATATTAATGTGCATAATATAATGAACTTGTTTCATACTGGCTATGATAAATGTCTTTTATGTTACCTAGATTTGAATTGAAATTACACCTTTGTTCTTTTAGTTTGTCTATTTAACACTCGTTATATTTGTTTACATGATGACACACGTTTTTCTAAATATAATGTTCATCGGAATACTTCCCGATTCGTCGGATTCCTGTTTTGCCGGATTCTTGTTTCGTCGGAAATATTAAAACACATTGAATCATCCAGGTAAAAGAAACGTGCTTATGTTTTCTTATTGTATGAAATGATCTGCTTCTCTACGTCTACCTTTTATTTCATAGACAGGTATAACCGCGATATTTCTGTAATATTTCTTAATCAAAAAAACCTGGCGAATCAAGAATCCGACAAAATAAGAATCCGGCGAAACAGGAATCCGGCGAATCGGGAAGTATTCGTTCATCAGAATACTTCCCGATTCGTCGGATTCCTGAATTAAATAAAAGGTAGACGTAGAGAAGCAGATCATTTCATACAATAAGAAAACATAAGCACGTTTCTTTTACCTGGATGATTCAATGTGTTTTAATATTTCCGACGAAACAAGAATCCGACGTAACAAGAATCCGGCAAAACAGGAATCCGACGAATCGGGAAGTATTCAATTATTGGCATCTAAAATGTAGTATAAAATATGCTTGTGATATAAACTTATGAAGAAGCTTACTAAAACATGAAATTATATACAGATACTTGTTTTTTTGCAGAAAAGCTTTAAAATGATCTTATCGCATTCTATGCAGAAAACTGTTTTTGCATTTTAAAATGATTGGCCTCATAATTTTGAATTTTTAATGCTATCATTTAACTAGTAAACATGTAATCAAGAAAAGTCTAAAAAAAAACGTTTTTTCGCTCTACTGTAAAATTTGCCAAAACACAGATACTTGATTTCTGCATAGGGCAGCCGACTTATTATAACTGAGTTGAAAGCCGACACCATATCATTAACATTTTCTAACTGTGATATCAAGTCCCATCTCACGCTTTGCAAGTCTGAATTAAAGCTTTCCATACATATATCTTTTATAGGCCTGAAAGTTACCTGAAATGGCTTTACCTTTGCAATTTTGATATTAAATTCACACACTATAAAACAATGCCCATAAAGTGAACCCACATGCTCGATACTTATTTGCTTTGCTCGCAAGTCTGTGCAAACTATATCTATTAAGGTTTGGCTTGTATCCGTAAAATGTGTTGGTTGTGACACTAATTGAGCTAATTTGAAAGAAGTTAAGAAGTTATTTAATTTTGATACTTTCATGTCATTGCCTAATAAATTAATATTAAAGTCGCCTAGTATAATGATATGGTCGAATACAGGAATTGAACTAACTGTATCCGAAATTGCATCGAAAAACAAATCAGCGTCCATCCAAGGTGGCCTATATGCAGTCCCAATCACAAGCTTCTTTCCGTTGAGGGTCAAGGTCAGCCACATTTGTTCGACGCAACCATGTATCGGGTCTACAGGGTGAGACCAAGTACGAACATTCACGCCACGCTTAATGTAAAAGCCTACTCCCCCCCCCGCGCGATCGAGTACCTTGCGGTCGAGGTGTATGGCGCAACCTGTACCCGGGGACTACTGGCGCCCTCTCGTCCTGTCCAGGACGCAACAACGTCTCGTTGACAGCCAGGATGCCGACATCCCACCGAACAACCGCCGCCGCAATGAAGTCGTCATGGTTCGTGCCTAAGGAACCCGCGTTGTACAAACTTATCTTAAGTGATTTATAATATTATAATAATTAAATTTAATGTATATCCAAAGCTGAAGTTTTAAACGCTGACTATTTATGTATTTAAATTTGAACCCAAACTTGAGTGAATGCAATTCAAACAGATTAGGCTCACATTGGCAAATCAAATCATTTAAAAATTTTTTGTTGCCCCCCAATGAAATGAGAGTAGGAAAATTTTGAGAAGAATTTACGTTTAAAATAATATTAACACGAGGACAGTGCCTTAAGACTAACATTAAAACTAGGACATAACTCAGCGACCGCCAGCATTGGGAAAAACCTTGTCGAGGTCGGACTCCGCCCGAATGCGGTGCGAAGGAGTCTTTGTCGCGACGCACATAGACTCGACCGTCCCTCGTCCAATGGTAGCGCCACTCTGACCTCTTACATTGCTGCCGAGCTAGGTAAAAGAGCGACCGATTCTGCCTAGTGAGCCGCTCGTTCACGTAGAACCTCGTCGGGCCGCCCTGTAGGCCGAAGTCCCTCGTGTCCGCCCCGCGCCGCACGCGCGCCGCCCGCAGCAGGTCCGCGCGCGGCTCGCGCCTCGCCAGGCGCACGACGAGCGGCCGCGGGCGCCCGGCGGCACCCTCCGCGTCACCCGCCGGGCTCCGCGCCGTCGCCGCGACCTCCCGCTGGCGGCGCGCGCCCACCCGCTCCGCGAACACTATGTCGCGCGTGTCGAGCTCGATGCCGAGCTTCGTGGCGACTAAGCAGACCAGATGCGACGCAGACTCGGCCGGTTGCTCCGGGATTCCGGTGATCTCCACGTCGCTGAGGAGGAGGTCCTGCTCGCGGTCGGAGAGTTGCGCTTTTAAATCGGCGACGGTCGCCGCCAACTCGTTGTCGGCGAACGCCACGGGCCGCTCCTCCATCCTCTCCTCGAGGCGCTTGACCCTCTCCTCGACGGTGTCCAGGCGGCCGGCGATACTCCCGATCAGGACGTTCAGCCCCGCCACCTCTCGGCGCAGACCCACGACCTCGTCGCGAACGGAAGCGAAGTCGACGCGAAGTAGACGCAACTGCTCGGCGATGTCGAGCGGCGCGTCGTCCTCGCAGGCCCCGCTGGGCTTCACCGGCGTGTCGGTAATGTCGGTATTGTCATGCCGAGGGGCCGCCGCCTTACATACGGGACATACCCAGTTAAGGCCGCCACGGGCATTGACCCCCAAACCAACACAAGTCTTGTGGTAAACAAGGTTGCAAGGGCATTTAGCGACACCTGTCGACCCTAGCGGTTTACCGCAAGCCGCTGCACAGCTAACCATCGTTCTCACGATTGATCGACACACGATAGTTTGTAAGATTACCGATAGATGGCGCAAATATCTGGGCGAAATTAAAGTAGCAAGTAAGAACAACTGTGTCAGGATTACAAAATTAATTTACCGATTGTTTTTTTTTATTTGCACGTTTTGTATATAATTAAATGTTATTTAAAAAAGTCAGCTGTTAAATATGTTTATTTTTTACACTCCTACCCACCAAACAAAAAAGTCACACAATGATCTAGGTTGAATAAACCCTATCAAGCGGCACTATCACAGGCGCGTAACAGCTACGCACACTCGCACAACTTCAGAGCATAACAATAAACACACCGAACTTAAGGTTGCTGCAAACTATTTGACTATTCGGGATAGTGATAAAAAAACGGCACGAGCCAGTCAGTGTTTGTTACCGTCCGTGACGTCATTAGTGATGTGCCCATGGCGATTTAATTTATTACCGGGAGCACGTGTTTTTTTTAACTAAACTTTACCGGATTTACGGAATAAATATGAAAATAAGGATTTTTTTAGCGATGTAATATTTATTTTGCCAATCGGCAGGAAGTGTGAGGGAACTTCGAGTTGGTTTGAGATAGTTATATGTTGTATTCGCTTTTTAGGGTCCTCTTGGTGAGCAGTGGGGTTCAGTATCAAAAGATAGACCTGATGTTGAACTCAGAGGAAGTGCAAGGGAACTTGGAGTTGGTTTGAGATAGTGATATTTTGTGTTGGCTTTTTAGGATCCCCTTGTTAAGCTATTGGGTCTAGTACCTCAAGATGGGCCACATGGTGAACTCGGAGGAAGTGTGAGGGAACTTGAAGTTGGTTTGCGATAATGATATGTTGTGTTGGCTTTTTAGGATCCTCTCGGTGAGCAGTTGGGTCCAGTGCCGAAAGATAGACCTGATGATGAACTCGGAGGAAGTGCACGGGAACTTGGAGTTGGTTAGAGATAGCGATATGTTGTGTTGGCTTTTTAGGATCCTCTCGGTGAGCGGTTGGGTCCAGTACCAAAAGAAAGACCTGATGATGAACTCGGAGGAAGTGCAAGGGAACTTGGAGTTGGTTAGAGATAGTGATATGTTGTGTTGGCATTTTAGGATCCTCTCGGTGAGCAGTTGGGTCCAAAACCAAAAGATAGACCTGATGATGAACTCGAAGGAAGTGCAAGGGAACTTGAAGTTGGTTAGAGATAGTGACATGTCGTGTTAACTTTTTAGGATCCTCTCGGTGAGCAGTTGGATCCAGTACCAAAAGATAGACCTGATGATGAACTTGAAGGAAGTACAAGGGAACTTGGAGTTGGTTAGAGATGAGCGTCCTTGAACTTGTGGACCAGCCGTACCGTCAGTGTCCACGTTTCGGCTTCGTACGTCATGACGGGTAGGAAGCACTGATTGAAGACTTTTGTCTTCAGACACTGTGGGATCGACGATGTGAAGAATATAATATAATGAAAAAACACACAGCCAGTAATACCTAAGATTATAAACCTAAAAGCGGTTCAATAAGACCTACGATACGACTTACAAGCAAGTGTGTTGAAAAAAGCATTACAGTTGGGAATCAATAGACGTGAAATGTAGAGAATATGGAATCTGTAGACATAGGAATCAATCAGTAATATTGAAAATCTGTAGACATGGGAAACCGTAATGTTGGAATATTAAAGTATTGGGATTCTGTAGGTTTGTAAATCTGTAGTAGGTAAAGGTATTGGGAATGTGTAGACTTGAAAGGTGTTGGGAATTCTGTAAAAGAAATCTGTACAATTGGAAAGAATTCTGCCCAAGTAGTGTATTTTTTCGTAGGTGCGTATCAATATCTGAAAATCTGCAATCCAGAAAATGCTGCGCATACAGTCTTTTCGGTCAGAGGGAATCGCTTGTCGATATTCGCAAGCATATCGTTGTTTAATGTCAATATGATCAGAGTGGCGCGTAATTTAAATGATTTTATTCCGTAAAATTTTTGTCGCGGCGTGAATTTTGAAAACCTTGGCGGCGGCGGCGGCGTGGATCCCGCGGCGCGGCGCCTCCGCGCCGGCGTGGCGTCGGCACACCTCTTTGTAGTGGTGCCAGAAATTGAAGTAGAGCCAGTGATTGTACTAGAAAGTATTGTAGAACAAGGTAATGTTGTAGAAGAAGATACAGAAGAATTTTCTGATTGCCAAATCTTTGCTGCAGCTACGGAGACTACCTTGAGACATGCATTATTTAGTTAAGAGTGCCAGCAATGGAATGAAGCCATCCTGTCGAATGTTACGAGCCTATTAAAAAAGGACACCTGGGATATAGCTAGAAGACCAGTCGGCCGAGCAATTGTGGGCTGCCGCTACGTATTGTCAACTAAATTGAACGTTGATAAGACTGAAAAGAAAAAGGCACGACTCGTAGAGAAAGGATACAGTCAAAAACATGGTATTGATTATCATGACACGTTTGCTCCTGGCCCCAATTTCACAACATTGACAAGTCCTACAATTGTAAATCTACGATTTCTCCAATAGGGAGCGTCTATAGGCTACAGTTACCGCTTACCATCGGAAGGGCCGTGCATTTGTTTGCCACCAGCATAAAAATTAGTGCAGGAACTTTAATAAATCAGCTGTAAATAGCTGCTTTTATGCGAAGCAAAATTACAATTGTCACAAAAATCGCGACAATCGTAGCGAAATTCCGACATAAGCCGAACCGAATTCTTGATATGAATCAAGAATTAATGAAAATTGTATTAAACCTTGCGACAATTGTCACGGGTTTCGGAAAATAAAAAGTAGTTTATTAACGATATAATAACGTTATTAGTGATAATTTTATGTTGGTGGCAAACAAGCACATGGACCGTCCGACAGTAAGCGGTAGCCGTAGTCTACGGAGGCCTGTGACGTCAGTAACAGTGATATTTTACAATTGTCACAATTGTAATTATGGTGAGATAGGCCACTGTTGTCTGATTATAGAATATACGTTTGTTGACAGCCACTTGCTGTTGAACTAGATATGGAGGTCCATCAAGAATATCAATACCTACATGGTACGTTGGACGAAGAAATATATATGGCAAAAACATGAGAATAATTTCAGAAACGTTTGCAAATAATATTGGAGTTTGAAAAAATAGGGTCCGTTGTGCTTATGCGAGCAAAAAAGTTAGCTGATATAAAATCGGGAGGAAATGCCTGCTGACTTAAAAGGGCACTGTATGGGCGTTTCTGCACTACACTGACTTTACCGTCCAGTAGTCCGGTTTTTTACGGTCCGATATGCCACGCCATTAAATGTATATAGTAGCTTGTGCACTATACGTAATTTTATCGTCCGACATTTTACTTTTCCCCATTCCGGACATTATTTTTCCGATCCGAGATGACAGCTATAAAAAACGAGTTAATACTTGTGCACTGCGTCCGGAATTGCACTGACTTTTATGACTGTCGACTGACTTTTCATGCTACTATGCCGCACCTCCGAGTAAAAAGACGGAAAAGTGCACAAGCCAACCATCCGTTTTTTTCATGCTACTATGCCGCACCTCCTAGTAAAAAGACGGACAAGTGCACAAGCCAATCATGCGTTTTTTTTATGCCATATCGGACCATGAAAACGCGGTCTGCCGGACAGTAAAATTCATTGTGGTGCACAATCGCCCTATGGGCTGAAACAGGCCGGACGTCAGTGGAATGCAAGACTAGACCAGCAACTACGACGTATGGGTTTAAATCTTTAAATGAGCTAAGTTCGTTCAAGGGATAAATGAGAAGTCAACATTTTTTGTTGTTGTTTACGTCGATGATATTTTGATAGTCTCACAAGAAAAAGTTCATATAGAAAAGTTCAAGAAGGAACTGGCCAGTGAGTTCGAATTAAAAGATTTTGGCATAGCAAAATTCGTTTTGGGCAATGACATTGAAAGATCTGTCAATTATAAAATTAATTTGTTACAGCAAAAATATGTTGAAAGTTCACTAAACAAATTCGGCTTCGAAAATTGTAAAGATTCTGTGTCGACTTCAATGGAAGTGAACTTGAAAATTGAACCGTTACAACAAAACGTTAAGTTCGAAGAGCGTTATTCTTATCGGGAACTAGTTGGAAGTTTAATGTATCTATCCGTGGGTACCCGACCAGATATTTCAAACACTGTTTCAAAATTAGCGCAGTTTGTTGAATCTCCAAGTAAAGAAGCATGGGTTGCTGCAAAACGTGTATTACGTTATTTAAAGGGGACGAAGGAATATGGCCTTGTGTACAGAAAAACTGGTAAGTCATTGAATGGATTCTCAGATTCAGATTGGGGAGGTTACGTATTGGATAGACGTTCATATTCTGGTTATGCTTTGGGTTATGTGGTGCGTGTGTGTCGTGGAAGTCTCAGAAACAGAAGTGCATCTGTCTAGTAAATGATCCAGTGTTTTACTCCCAAAGCAAGTATATTGATATTAGATATCATTTTATCACTTACGTATTAATATATTTATTTTCAAAACTACAATTTATGTACATAGATTAAATCTAACTAATCTACTTAACCTAACCTATATCTAAGATTGGCCCTTGTGGCATTGTACCGAGGATGCTGGCGGCATTTCCTCGCTGTATCGCAATACTGATGCGTTGTGCGAGGAAGTCGCCAGCTCTTCGGTCTTTAGTTACATCAACCAGACGTTTCGCGATCTCAGCAAATCACAGATATCCTTAAGGAGAATAGGTAGACATTTTAAGTTGGTGTGTTTACTAGCCGATTTTATGTTGGCAGACATACTGACTAAAGCTCTACCTCTTACTTAAAGTTGGACCTACCTAACTGGGCAATTTGTCCTAGGTATATTATAGTCGTCTACACCTTCGAGTTTAGTCTCCGATTGTAACGGGAGTTTTCATCTTATCCATGTTTATCCTAAGATCAGCTCGCTCCAAAAGAAGCCGAGACAGGCTCCAAAACAGAGTGCCCGGTCCATGCTCTGGAGAGGTCAAATGCTGAACAATTGTTGGGAGATGAGATCACAGGTATTACTCTGGGCAATACACCGTGTCCAATAAATCCGAATACAGAACAAATATCGAATAAAACAAATGGGCAAAAAGATCCGACAGTTATTATTATGTTTTATGAATGGCACACTTATATACTATATTCACAATAAATATTTTGGAATAACTCCAGCTATAACTTTTTTACCAGCCTCAAACGCGTTTCAAACGGATCATACGCGGCACGCACCATTTTCTTCAGATTTGAACCCAAATACCCCTGGTAACCTTTTTGAAATGATCTAAGTTCCTGATTTTATAAAAATGTAGTCTTTAAAGTATGTATTACCATTCAAAATAATCTAATACGCCTAAACCTGGAGGACTCCATGGCAATTCATGTTTCGGCTAAAAACTGCCAATTTAGTCTGAAACCACGCTGGAACGCCATTTGCCGTCTGTGCTGGAGCTGCGTCTTGTTAGAACACATGATACTCTTTCCCAAGCACCTTTTAAACTTAGGAGCATTTATCTTCTCCATAAATTTGGTTTTATAGAAAAAACGTTAATTTTAACGCTTTTATCTAAAAGTACTGAATGCAGTGTAACTTGCTTCCATACTGCATCCCACGCCATGGTTGATGGTGAGACCTGGAATCTAGGATCATTTTTCTGATAGCCCGGAATGTGTTCTGTACTTGGCACCCACAATCGCCAATTTTGAACACGATAAGTCTGTTCTACCCCACACGGATTCTCGTAATAAAAATCAACTCGTCACCTGCGTGCCGAGCAAGTATTTTTTTGGCACTTTACACTCTTCTCTTCTTAGACACTGCGGATATGACACATTCATTGTGGTTGTATTTTATTAAGATGAAAATACTCTTTACTTTACATTACTATTTGATAACCTGTGATTCCTGTGTTTTGAGAACTGAGGTAAAATATGTGTATTCGAACTTATTGGACAGGGTGTACAATCGCTAGCAGTAGACGAAAAAATGTTACTAAAATATTGCAGGAAAGTGACAACAAAATTGTTAATAGTATAAATTAGTGTAAGAAATGTCACACATGAACACATGTCAGAACATGTCTACAGTTCAGTCTTAAAGATATCTTCCAGTGCAGCGGTAAACAGCTTAGGGGAGATGACAACTCCTTGCCTGACTCCTTGCTGCAGTGTAATAAGTTAATAACACACACCTCAACATTTCGACATAGCGGTAGTTTACTTGGAACCGTTGGAGAGACTGTAGTACTGCCCCGAGTTTCGATCAAATCGAAGGCCTTGGGGGTTACCATGACGTACTAATGCGATTTAGTTTAGGTTCAGGGTTATACGACTCGTATAGCCTTGTCCCTTTCTCTCGACGTAAATTGAACCGCATTAGTAAGTCATGATAGCAGGTAGGGGCAGGTGGCAGGTTATATTTCTCGGTAACATTTACGAAACGCCAATTTGTAAACCGGCTTGTTCAAGCCATCAAGCCTGCGTGCAAGACGATTCGTAATGACTCTTGTCTGTCGTAATAAATAATTTGATTTGTGTTTTCGCAATACGTTCAATAGATGGCAGCACCAGCTCTCTCTATCTATTCTAGAAAACTGTTAAGTATTCTAATAGGAGGTGCATGCACGTATTGCTTGCCCTTAGAGAATGGTCAAAGGCGCCTAGCCTTGTAAGGGATTGCATATAACCGAGAAATTTGAGCGGTGGTTGCTAAGACCGAGTGGCCGAGGGGTACAGGCATCAGCCGCGAAAGCTGAGTACGTGGGTTCGATCCCTACCTCGGACATTAGGTGATCTTGGTCGTTTTCATTGGTATATGACATCTAATATTTATAATTAATATAGTATTAAGTAGTGTGACTACTGGGGAAAAATAAAAAGTACAAATCAAAATATTTAGTCAATAAATAATTTGATTTGTGTTTTCGCAATACGTTCAATAGATGGCAGCACCAGCTCTCTCTAGCTATTATAGAAAACTGTAAAGTATTCTAATAGGAGGTGCAGGCATGTATTGCTTGCCTTTAGAGAATGTTCAAAGGCGCCTAGCCTTGTAAGGGATTGCATATACCCGAGAAATTTGACCGGTGGTTGCTAAGACCGAGGGGTACAGGCATCAGCCGCGAAAGCTGAGTACGTGGGTTCGATCCCTACCCCGGACATTAGGTGATCTTGGTCGTTTTTCTTTGGTATATGACATCTAATATTTATAATTCATAACCCTTCCGTTTGCACATTTACCCCCCTCCCCCTCATTCAGGGGGGGAATTGGTTTTCCCTCCACATCTAAAAATTGTTATTTTTACACCCTCTAGCTCTGGTAAAAATTACAAAACTGTAACTCAGCGCACATTTTTTTCCATTTGGACCCTTAGGTACTAACAGTTACCTTCACACAACTAAGAGTAAAAAAGTAAACCAATAACATTGTTCATTAGTTTAAGTAAATAAAATCCCAGTATTTATGTAAATCAATTTATTTATAATCAGAAGCTGTTATAATGTGTCGATTTTTATTTACTCGTATGATATCGTCGGATCAGTCGGATTACCTCTGTGATATTGCCCTGTGCATTATAAATCGTAAACGTTGACATAATGGCAAATAAACCTTTAGAAACCGCGATAGGTGAGTTACAAAAGACGGCATTGCTTGTGAACAAAGTGAGTACGCTTGAAACTATAATTACGGAGCAAAACCAAATAATTCAGTCTCAAATTAAGGTGATTAACCAACCAAATACAGATGTCGTTGGTCAAATTTCTACGGCTAGCCGCGACTCCCGCGAATCGCCTGCGCCCGCTGCATCAGCCCCAAAAGCGCTGCAGCGACCTGTACGACAAGCGCGTCTAAATGCAGCCGCTGCTCTGCGCACTAAACCCAGCGCTGCAGCCGCTGTCGGAAAGCGGATCGAAACCGAAGCGAACGATGTCATCGTAACGGAATGCACAACTCCCGAACCAAACCGATCTATCACGAGTACACCGTTGAGTACGGTTGATAACGAAAAAAACGAAAACATATGGCAAACTGTTCATAATCGGCGTAATCACCGTAAACAATTAAAATCAACCATAATGTTAAAGGATCAGCAACCAACTCATCAGTAAAAGGCGTCGATATCCCTAAATATCTTCATGGCTGTTTTTTCACGAAAAATACAACACCTGAGAGTCTAATAAATCATCTAAAAAATATTCAAGATGGTGTTGAATACAGTGTAGAAAAAATTCAATCAAAACGCGACAATTACAACTCTTTCAAAATTGGTATCCCGTCAACAGTCTACGACAAGTTTCTCTCGCCCTCTGCATGGCCTATAAATACAAGCATTTCTGAGTGGCGGCCCTTTCTGCGACGCCGGGAGTCACTCCCGGTGAAACAAATACAAGTGAATTGTACTACTAAAAAACTCAACGTGCTTCATCAAAATATAAATAGATTGACAAACAAAACTTATAAGCTGGAAAGTGAACTGCAGTTACGCGAAAACATCGATATATTGTGCTTATCTGAACATTGGCTTGACTCAAAAATGATCGAATCAATAAACTTTCGAAATTATCATCTTCGAGCCCATTACTGCCGACCCTCGCGCATGGGAGGAGGGGTAGGTATCTACGTTGGCGGAGACATACTGGCTATGGAGCGCAAGGAAGTGACGGCCTTATCTATCGAAATGCAGTTCGAAGCATGTGCCATTGAATGCATTGGCCTTGACCTAATTGTAGTGTGCATTTATAGGCCGCCAAATGGTGATGTAGATGTATATCTATCGAAGCTTGACGAATTATTAAATTTAATTGCTATTAAAAGTAACAAAGTTATAATATTGGGTGACATAAATATTGATTTATTGATTAAGTTTAAAATTACAAAAAATCTGAATGAAACTATTAAGCTAAGTGGATTTAGGAGCCTCGTGAATGTACCGACTAGAATAACGAGTACCTCTAAAACCTGTATTGATCATGCTTATTCTAATATAGCTAAGTCTGACATAATAAATATATACTGTAATGACATGAACTTATCCGATCACTTATCTATTAGCATTGGTATAAATATTATTAATAAAAACACTTCAAAATCTCATACATTACCTACAACGAAATTTCTCACAATCCAGGAAACAAACTTTTACTAGAGATCTTGATATGTATGACTGAGACTCTCTTATAAATAAAAACAAAGACCCTAATAAAAAATTGGAATCCGTAATAAATGTTTTAAAATATTATTTTGATGTACATTTTCCGATAAAATACCATCCTGTAAAAATGTCCCGCGATGCGTGGGTCACTGATCTCGTAAAAACTAAACGGAAACATATTTGTAACCTAAAAATGACCCTTTCCCAAAACCCTAATGATGCTGAGTCATTGTCTGATCTTATGAGGACGGAACCTTTATATTGGGCCTTGTTAAAAAACGTTCGTAGAACCTATATAAACAATCAAATTTCAAAAAATACCGATAATATGTGTCGTAGCATATGGCGAGTCATTTCACAAGAAACTTGTAAAAATAACAAAGAAGGGAACCGCGCGATCGACATTCTCATTAGCAGGTCTGCGGGCGACTGCGCCGACGCGCGGGCTGCCTCGGCGGCCGCGCACCTGAATAGGTACTACGTTGAAACAAATGCGAACAACTCCAAGCCCTGCGTACCAACTGCGCTCAAGTACCTATCAACTTACCTAAATTAATTTTCACCCCGTTCACTCTAAGCGAAATGATATTAACATGTAAAATAATTTCATTGATTGCCTACCACCATCACTTATATCATTGCTACTATTATTATTGAATGAATGTGTAACCGTCGGGGTCTACCCCGATATCTTAAAATTAATAAAGGTGCAGCCCGTATACAAGGGCAAAGGTGAAGTGCTTTTACCCAAGTCATACCGGCCGATATCACTTGTCCCAATAATATCGAAAATTTTCGAACGACTGATTAGTAATACACTGATGAAACATTTTACCGAAAATAGTTTATTAAATAAACAACAATATGCCTACCAACCCGGCCGATCCACATGTGACGCCGTGCGCGACGTGGTGGGGCGAGTGCTGGGCCACCTCGAGGACGCGCGGCAGGTCGCCGCTATCTTCTGCGACTTGTCGCGCGCCTTCGAGATGATTAACCACCCTCTACTCTTGAATAAGTTGTCACAGTATGGTATTACAGGCTCACTTCACAAAACGTTTGCGTCTTTCCTACAAAACAGGAAGCAGTGCACTTATGTTCGGAACTCCAGGTCAGACCTGGTGTCAACGGGTGACAGTGCCGTCCCGCAGGGCTCGGTCGCCGGAAACTACCTATTCCTAATCCTAGTAAATGATATAATAACTGCTTGTACCGGTGTAGAATACGTTATGTTTGCCGACGATACCTGCATTATAGTTAATGCTGACAGTTTCGAAAACTTAAAATCTGACCTCAGTAAGGTGATAAATGAAATTGATAAATGGTTTTCTGCTAACGGTATGATGCTAAACCTTGATAAGACAAATATTATCCATTTTCAGCTAAAAAATACAATAAAAAGAAG